>KB673535.1:0-12471 GCA_000349145.1 Anopheles dirus
GACTTGGATTTGTCTGTACATTTTATTGATGTCAGCTATTAATGCATATTGTGACATTCGGAATCTCAGAACTATTGTAATTAGGTCGTCTTGAACCACCGGACCTATCATTAAAGCATCATTTAATGATACACCAGTGTCTGAAGCACAGGAAGCATCGAACACTACTCGGAGTTTCGTGGTGGTGCTTTCTGGACGAAGAACGCCGTGATGAGGTAGATAGTATGATGGATGATTATCAGTATGCTCAACTATTTGTTCCATATGGCCAAAATGTAAATATTCAGATAGAAAAGCATTGTACTCTGTCTTGAGATCTGGGTTTTTCTTAAACTTGTTGTTCAACTGTTCTAACCGTTTTACGGCGGTGGGATATGAGCTTCCTAGAACTTGTATAACATCAGGTTTTACGGGTTAGCGGACAACAAATCTGCCGGATGGATTTCTGGTTTATGTTTTTAGAAAATGCTCTTCACAAGCTGTTTCTTCCACTGACATTGGGTTTCTGGTTTGACATGACTCCAATTCCCAGAATTTTGCTACCTGATCTTCTATGGTGCACGTATGTAAAGCATTGGAGTTTTCTGCATTATGATTTGTTACAGGGTGTCCAGAAACGACCCATCCAAGGCACGTATTTTGCAGTAAGATTTTGCTGTCCGGGAACTTCAATAAGCCTTCTTGGATTATTTCGTAGAACAAATCGATGCCTATGAGTATATCAATCGAACCAGGTTCGTAAAAACTAGGATCTGCTAGTTTGATGTTTGCGGGTAATTCCCATGATGAGATGTCAATGGGACTGTTAGGAAGATCACGGGTTATCTCCGGAAGAACGTGGCATTTCAGGTGAGAAGTTGGAATTTGCGGAATTAAGAGTTATATTTACGTAAGCATTTGATACTAGATTAGATTTTCCGATTCCGCCGATCCGATGCAATTCGCGGTTCTTCTGCAGCTTGAGACGATTAGCTAATCGCTCCGTTATTATGTTGATTTGTGCACCGGAGTCAAGAAGGATTCGTGCCCGTTGTGGCTGCCTGGAAGAATTATGAACAGTTACTATGGCCGTTTGTAGTAATATGTTTTGGTGTTTTTGTGGTGGCTTTTTCAAGACAGATGTATGGGAAACTGTAGAAGTTGATTCTAGACGTACTGTTTCGAGTGGAGACTGCGCTGGATGAGTTTCATTTGGTTCGTGAAGCATCGTATGATGATTCCCCCCACATACACGACACGAACTGGAACTACACTGTTTTTGGCGATGATTTGGAGATAGGCAGTTGAAACAGAGTGACTTGGCTTTGACTATTTCTTTACGTTTGGTGATCGACAATTTTCTGAATAAATCACATTGGAATGGTGAGTGCTTGGTTTGATTACAAAACAAGCATTTGTTTGAATCAGCTACAGTCGTGTGTACGGAATGGAGTTTTTTGCCAAATTCTGGAGTTCGATGTTTTTCTATTGTTTTTTCAGGTAATTTGATCACCGACTGCAACGTCCGGCAGTGGTTTCTGAGAAACTCCAGTAATTCTGAATAGGTGGGTATGGCTGTGGTCTTGTGTGTTACTTCCCATTGGCGCAGTGTGGTTGCGTCTAACAAGGAGGTTAACCGGAACATGATAAGGGTACTCCAACTTTCCGTATTTTCGCCTTCATTTTGCAGCAATCGCAGGTTTCGTTCGAATTCTGTTATGAGCCCGTTGATGGCTTCAGGGCATTCCTTTTTTATAGGTGGTATGTCAAACAATGCTGAACAGTATGATTTTACGAGCAAATATTTGTTTTCATATCGGTCTGACAATAGTTTCCAGGCTATTGTATAGTTGGCTGAAGTTATGTTTATGTTTTCGATGGTTCGTTTGGCTTCGTTTGTTACTGAAGATAAAAGATAGGTAAGTTTGTCGCGATCGCTAAGATGTTCCGATGTGTGAATCATGCTTGTAAATGCGTCACGAAATGATGGCCAATCACGAATCGCTCCATCGAAAGATGGAAGCTTCAGTTCTGGAAGCTTAAGACGGTACGGTTGCTCAGACGGGTATTCGTCGTCTCTCGTTTGGGGTTTGTTGCATTTGGTTTCATCGATAATAAGCACTGCTCTACCTTGATGTTAAGTTCGAATAGGCGCTCGTCAAAAATAGCAAAGTTTGCTTCGGCACGGTTCAGCTCTTCTTCATCAGTTTTTTCTAGAATGGTTGTAAACACTGCGGCTGCTTCGGTAGAAAGGTCTTTCAATCGAGCTGCAATCAGAGTAAGAGCGGAAATTTCAGACGACCTTTTGTTGAAGCTTGCTTCCATTCTGTCTAGCTGCTTCAATAAATGCGCCATTTTTCTTTCCTCTTTAGAATTGTCGTGAAACCCTTTGAAGCTTTCTTCATCGGAAACGCTATCGTCGTCTCTCTTTTCCTTTGAGACGGATGCGCGTTCAGGTACGCGTTTGGGTGAGTGAACGATCGACATTCTTATGTTTTATCACTGCCTGGTTCTATGCGCTTAACGTTGCACGGTATACTACGCAGTTCGCGATGCAATGGCAAGATGCACTAGTATGTGGTATGATGCGACACTTCGGGTTAGAACACTTTTCTCAAAAAGCGCGTAGAGGCATGTCACATATAATTAGGCACTGCTAAGCTGTTCGGCAAGGGTAAGCGGTCTGAATTACGCTCTGCGGTCTGATTTGTTTGGCACTGCTAAGCGGTCTGAATTACACTTAACATGCGGTTCGTCACTGTTAAGTGGTCTGGTTTACGCTCAAGATACTGTTTGGCACTGTTAAGTGGCCTGAATTACACTTAATATCCGGTTCGAAGGACCAAATTTTTATGTATGTGATTTCGGTATTCAATGCCAAACTATTTAGACACGAATAGGGATTTGCTTTCTTCACTTGATTCCTTTATTTGACGTGTTCACTCTATGGCGGTTGGATTGTGTCTGATCGCTGCCCGCATCAGACTGCGGCAGTGTGAGTGTAATGGTGTGAATGGAATGGTGTGAGTGTGGTTGTGCGTGCTATTGTCCTTTCGCAATTCGATGTGTGTCGATGTGTGTGTGTGTGTGTGTGGTGTTTTTAATCCTTCACAGGAACATGAATGTTTTTGATTGAACAGTTCCGATAGCCGAATTTACTCACCCACGATATCGTACAAATCGGTAAATATAACCAGTGTTTTGTCGATATAGCGATTACTTTCACATGTCTTCACACAATCGCCCTGGATACTGTGTGAAAAGTTTTCCAGTATGGCAGTAGTCATCTGCCAATTCAAAATTTAAAAGCTACAGGCTCCTATTCAGTCGAACTCTTTTTCATTACGCGGAATATAGGTTGGTAAAAATACTCTATATGTGGGTAAATATAAGCGCTAAACTGACTAGTATTTTACAAGTTCCTTCCCAATTCAAGAGTACTCGAATAATAGCTGTTAACAACACAAGGACAAGATGCAGCAGTGTGCTCTTGATTCCCGAACAAAACAAATGGTCTAATGAGAACTTTTAGTAGTTCTCCTACTCAATGGTGAGATGCTGAACGTCAATCGGCGTTTTGGTGAAGATAAGGGCTTTTGTTTAGTACAGAATGGGAGCACCTTCAAACTAAACCAAAAATAAATATTACTTGAGAGTAAAAGCAAAACAAATATTCAAAGCTACAACGAACAACGCCGGCATGGGTCATAGGTGACTTTACTCTAGTTACTTCACCGGAGATCAGTATTATCAATTTAAATTTGTCAAATTGATGGATTGATCTAGCAATTTACATCGTATGTTCTCTAACGATTGGTGCGCGGTTATCATCACTCATGCAGTCCCAATCTTGTCTATGGGCGTTAAAGTCTCTGATGAATCACAAAGCGGAAAACAAAGTGGACTTGTTTCGGATGGTGTTGGAGATACGTCTTTCACAATTGCTATCCAGTTTGCAACTGTTTATTACTTTGTCATTTGAAGTTCATCATCGAGTTCATGCGGTTAACAATTCATTCGGTAAACATCCTGAGTTCATTATCATTCATCAGTCTCCCAGGATGGAAAATACCACAGGTAGTACTATTGCTAAAGTTTCAAAACTTTTTGAATTTTATTGGATCCAAACTGGATCTCAGAAGAATATAGACAGAATAGCTACGCCAGAAAGCTCTATTATAAATATGCAAAGAATAATTATCCTGCTGTGCTTGTAATGATGCTGTATTTGATTTTGCAATCTTCAAAGCTGAGTCCATTTTGATTTGTTGTTACGAAAGGGGCACAGGATATTTTGGGTATTTGGGGATAATTCTCATACGGTTAATCTTTTTTTTTTTTTGTTTTGCATTAAAAACACTAGGTACTCGCCTTCTCAGGACATTTGGGTATATTGATTTGGGTGCAGCATAAATTCTTTTCAAGTGTTCTGTTCTCGGACAGTATGGTAGTTTACGTTTTTATGCGTCAGGTTTATTTCTTACTAATGTAAATCGTCTACGTCCGCGTCTACGAATCCTATACGATTCGTTTCCATAGTAAGTTTAAATTATCCTCAAGCTCAAGATTGGAATAACTTTTTTATGAATCGGAGAAGTATACGATCACAATGAACAGAAATCGTTCAATTTATCTAACTAAGTAACGTATGCATTAAAAAAGCGACTTTTTTCCGGGGACTTTGGTGGACCGGGACTTTGGCCATAGGTGTTAAAACAAGTTTGTTGGCATTATCTTCAGATCCAAGTTCGTCTTTTTCATCAATTTAAAATCAAAATCAAAATTGATTCCCACTGTTCTAATGTGTTCTCTTGTTTCTCGGGCGTTCCTCAGGGCAGCGTCCTTAGTCCTCTCCTTTTCCTTCTGTTTATTAATGATGTTAGTTATGTTCTCCCTCATTCCTCTCATCTCCTCTACGCAGATGATCTTAAGATCTTTTCCCATATCCATTCCATTCCTGATTGCTTATCTCTTCAAACCCTTCTAACCCAGTTTTCCCCCCCATTTGTCGGTCGCTGTATCGCCTGAGAGCGAGCCGAGGACGATCGCCACGGAGAGCGGACGTTGACCGGCGATCCGGGCAGAACGAACGCGACCGAAGGATAGAAAAGATTAACTTTTTAACTTTCTCCGTGTTTTGTAAAATTTGTTAATAAAGCATGTGATTGTAAAGAATGTTAACAAGTCATCTTTGTGATATTCTTTATGAAGTAATGAACTTGGTCCCATGGAAACGAACATGGGCCAGCATATCCAGCAGCAAACTGTCGTCCCAACAAAAGTCCATTCTGTATTTGTTGGCTCACGGCAAAATTCCTCACGGAGAGCTGCTACAGCGCATGAGTCGGGTCGCCACACCACAATGTATGTTTTGTGTAAACGTTGACACTCTGGAACATAAGTTCGCGCAATGCGTCAGAGTGGAAATGGCCTGGGCCCTGCTGTTAGCCACCATCGCTAGCGAGGTTCCAGAGTGTCAACCGTCCTTCAACAGCCTTCGCTTCGGCATTCTACCCAGCATGAATGCCGAAAAACGAACTGCAGTTATGCGTCTTTTTGCAAATTATGTCATCCACATCGTTGGCAACAACGATGCTGTGATTGACTTAAGTATACTTCAATGTTGTCTTTCCTCGTAACGTCCAAATTTATGTTATATGTTATTGTTCTGTTATGTTATGTCTACACACAACATTACGTTTTACCGCATTAATAAAGATTCATTTTATAAAAAAAAACTTGTGGGAGTATGGCCAGAATAAAGGCTTCCTTTCAATGGAATTTCCCTCTATCGAAAGGAAGCCTGGTTCTGGCCATCCGACCGTTTTAAGCAACCGGAGGACTCAGCAAAAGCTCAAACAAAAAACGGAAGGCAAGGTTGCCACTTATTTCCGTGCGCTTGGTCGCGTGATTCATGCAACCGGCCAAACGGTCAAGAAGTATTTGGCATAAATGGATGTCCACATGCGGAACCGCCAGTCAAAAGGTGGGTTCACACGAGTCGAGCTCTGCTCGAACTCTGCTATTAGTGAGTCGAGCAAAGTCTGCCGAGTCTGCAAAGTCTGCCGAGCAAAGTCTGCAAAGTGAGTCGCCGAGTCTGTTTCAAGCAGAAAAGGTTATCCAGTAATAGTGTGCGTGAGGTTCGTCATCAAAAGTTCGACTCGTGTGTGTTGGGTGATATGCGTTTGCGTACAGATAATACGGCACTTTTTCTACGTTATAAAAGAGAAGATTATTTTATTTTAGCTCTGAACTCGGGAAAATACAAAAAAAAAGAGAGGGGGAAAATATAACGACATTCGTTTTTGACGTTTCAGGTTGTATCACTGAATAGCAATATCGCGGAAACGAGGTGAGATCATAACATTCCTCCTCTACTGTTGCCGCATTAACTCGTGAATCATAGCAGATCTAATAAACCGGAAATATGTTGGAACTTGATTGTCCCTAGTGGCTTCGTCAAGATGTCTGCCTCCATAGCTTCCGTCGGGCAATAACTGAGCTGCAGTACTCCGTTGTCACACAGCTCCTTCGCTCCTTCGTCTCTACATGTGTTGAACGACGTGAGGTTCATTCCGAATTAACGAACTTTATGCAGGACTGATTGTCCTCCATAGTGGTAGGGTCATTCACAGTTTCTCCAAGATCACGCAATAGCTTCCTCAACCATACAGCTTCCTGACTGGCTTCTCCAAGGGCCATGTTTTCCGATTCCATAGATGAAAGTGTCACACAATGTTGCAGTCTGCTTGCCCAAGAAACTGCTCCTCCTGCGTCCTTGAATACGTATCCCGAAGTCGGTCTACGTGTTGCTAAGTCGCCGGCCCTGTCAGCATTCGAGTATCCAACGAGCCCTTTTGTTTTTTCGTCGATGTTGTGAACTTGGTAACACCTGTTACCAAGATACTTTATTCACATTAAATAGGTACAATATATCTACAACACGCAATACATGACATAGCTGTCAGGCCGCACGCCCGTCCACACCGTTGCCTAGGGACGCCGAGAGCCCTGCTCTGATCGGCTCCCCATACACACTAACGATCGGCCCGCGATCGTCCTGTCGTGGCACGGTGGGCTCCTCCTGGTCCTCGGCAGGTGACAGGTCGCTGTCACCGCGAGATCAGGGGTCGGCACGACTACCCACAACAGTCGATGTTCAGTCGAACGTCTTTGGTTGCCTTCAGAAATCTAAGTACTCTTTTAGCTGCTATCCAATCGGCTGTAGTTGGTGCACAAACCTTCCTTCCAAGGATAGAAGCACTTACAGCTATGTCCGGTCGAGCACATACGGCTACGTACAACAGTGCACCGACGAGACTGCGATATACGGAGTTATCTTGGAAGAGTAGACTGGAATCGATGGTCGACGTGAATCCAGTTATCATCGGGCTCTTAGCACCCTTTGCATCTTGGAGTCTGAAACGAGACACAATTTTGTCACTGTATCCTGCCAGTGATACACTATACCGCCCATAGCAGCGCTGAATCTCCATTCCAAGGAACAAACCAGGTTCCCCTAAGTCGGTGATGTCGAATTCACACTTCAGGGAGTCCCTCACACGATCAATCTCAGCCATGCTGCTGCTTCAGACGAGGATGTCATCTACGTATATCAGCAAATATACTTTTACCCTGTCAACGAGCTTTACGTACAGGCATTGATCCGAGTCGCTTTGCTTAAAGCCTAGACGCAACAGCATGTAGGCGTTAATTCCAACATTTTGCAGATTGTTTCAAACCATAAATGCTGCGATTCAGTCTGCAAACACAATCCTCTTTTCCCTTCTGCAGAAATCCCGGTGGCTGCTTCATGTACAGTTTTTCCGTTAGGTCACCGTACAGATATGCGGTCTTCACATCAAAATGGCGGAGAGTGAGGTTCCGCCGTGAGGCCACCGCCAGGAAAGTGCGTAGAGTTGCTTGTGTTGTGACTGGAGCAAAGATTTCGTTGTAGTCCTCGCCGTACTGTTGTGTATAGCCTTGGGCGACTAGTCGCGCTTTGTGTTTCACACCATGTCCTCTGGCATCTCGCTTCACTTTGTAAATCCACTTGCTCCCAATCACTTTCTTCCCCGCAGGCAACTTCACCACTTCACCAGGTGTTATTTTCAGTATGAGTGTTGGGAATCGATCTGAATAACGAAACTTTTGTCGGTTTTACACAATGTAGCAAAATGTAGCGCCACAAAATTTATTGTCTTTTTTCGTTAGTCGGTGATCGTAAAAAGAGGGGGCGAAGCGCGTTTTCGCTCCCTTTTATAAAAAAAAACACTCTCCTCTTTTTTTTCGTGTGTACTGTGCTAAAGCTGGACGCGTTACGCGTTACGCGAACGACGCCAGCGAAGTGTCAGCAATCAAAACAATTCGCAACACTCCCCCTCAGTGGAACGCTCCCTGCGTTTCACTCATACTAACGTCGTTCGTTTGTACATCTGTCAAAACCCACGCGGTATAATTCGTCTCGGAAAGCCTACTGCTAATTCGCGTTTGCCTCAACATCTAGTACGGCGATTTTAGATGCTGGTCTCAACTCGTTGTCTACAATACAGCACTACTTTCGTTGCTGGCCGTTCCGGCAACCCGTTGATCGTCCGTACCATCGCTCGTCGGACCTGCCCGTCGCGTCACTGCTGCCCTTGATATCTTTCGTGCCGAACGTGCTGACCAGCTGCTCCGGATTGCCCTCGATCGCGGCCATCCGCACCAGGTAGATGTCCGCGGGCAGCTGGTAGATGACATCCTTCGCTCCGTAACGCACCACATCCCTTCGGCCGATCGGCGTACCGGTCAGATTCCAGCTCGATCAACGGGCCCTTCTGCCACCAGGATAGCGGTACCGGTGCGACACATTTCGGCTCGTCGTACATGATGTACAGCAAGCCGAGCAGCATCGTACCCCAGAACTGGTCATTCTCGTCCTTCATCCGCTCCCCCTGGTTCATGCCGGTGAACGTTCGCTGGCTCACCAGTTCCTTCTGCACGTGCACGCGCTCGTTCTGCGTCGCGATGAACGTCTCCTGCACCTCCTTCTGGGCGAGCTCGTGCTTCTCTAACGGGTCGGCACCACCGCCGGCATCCTCGCCGTCACCGTTCTGCATATGTTCGTCCTCGCCACCACCGCCGTCGTTCCGCTCGCCACTGTCCGCGGCCTCGTCACCCCCGCCGGCCTCGTCGTCACCGTCCGCGTCCTCATCGCCACCGGCTGCGACCTCGTCGCCCCCGTCGGCCTCGTCGCCACCGGTTGCAGCTTCGTCGTCACTGGCATCGTCCTCGTCGCAACCGGCTGCGGCCTCATCGCCACTGCCGGCATCGTCGCCACCGGTGGCGTCCTCGTCGCCACCAGTTGCGGCCTCGTCACCACCGTTAGCGTCTTCGTCGCCACCGGTTGCAGCTTCGTCACCGCCGTTAGCGTCCTCGTCGCCACCGGTTGACGTTACCGCCAGTTTCGTGTAACTACCGTTTCCTTCTTCCGAGTTGTAGCCGAAACTATGCTTCTTCACCTTCAAGACCATCTTCTTGTTGAACGCCACCATCTTCTTCAACTGGCTGGCGTCCTCACCTTCGCCCGCCTTCCGCCGATTGTACTGCGCCTTCAACCGGACTGGCGCCTTCCACTCGTCCAGTGTCATCTCACTTGCATTGTCCGACTTAACCACACCTACACCATCCTCACCTGAACTGTCCGCATCCTCACCATCTGCACCGATACCGTCCGTATCGGCACCGCCAGCATCGACACCGTCCGCAACCGCAACGTTCGCGCCGACACCATCTGCACCGACCCCGTCCGCCTCAGCAAAATCCGCATCGGCACGATCTGCATCGGCGCCGTCCGCTCCGGTACGATCCGCATCTGCACCGTTCGCACCGACATTGTCCACATCGGTACGATCCGAATCGGCACGATCTGCATCGGAGCCGTCCGCACCGACATTGTCCACATTGGTATGATCCGAATCGGCACGATCTGCATCGGAGTCGTCCGCTCCGGTACGATCCGCATCTGCACCGTTCGCACCGACACTGTCCACATCGGTACGATTCGTCTCTGCACCGTTCGCACCGACACCGTCCACATCGGTACGATCCGCCTCGGCGCCGTTCACACCGACACTGCTCGTATCGACGCCGTCATCATCGATACTGTCCGTATCGACACCAACCGCTCCAGCACCGTCCGCACCGGCACCGTATACATCCGCAACGGCGCCGTACGCTCTGACACTGCCGGCATCCTAGTCCGCGATTGTCGTCCTTGTCGCCACCGGCTGCTCACGTTCCTGCGCCGCAACTTTATCGTACGTAAAGGTGCGATCGCAAGCGGCCAAGGAGCTGGTTGTCGATGGGATAAAGAGTTGACACCCTCTGGGTGCGTCCGCCATCGCTCCGCTTTCACGCTCAAGCGCAGGTGGTATACACCTCGCGTACGCTGCGGTCACGCACGGAGTCAAGGGTGACTGATCTAGCCATTCGTCCTCCTTCGTTTCGCCGCCATCGGTATGTGGCGTCGGCTCATCCACCATTTCACCGCGCCAAACGTCCACCTTCCTGGCATACTCCTCCTCCTCCAGCTCGAGCTCTTGCATATCAAGCTCTAGTAGCCTCCGCTGAAGCCACAAACGGCGTCTCCGCAATTCCTCATCGGATTTGACACCGTACGTGGAACCCTCGTTCCTTACCGGATACCGTGTCTCGACGAAGCTCACCCTCCGTTCCGCGGTAGGGATGCTGCACGCCGCAGGATGGGAATATTTTTCCCTCGCCACTTCACTCACGGACTGTCCACTTTCGCTGCTAGTACAGCGTTCACTTTTGCTCCTTTCCATCTTCCCAAGCAAACTACACGGATGAAATCGTCACTTGTGCACTGTCCACTACTCGCGATTTCGACTCTGGTAGAGATTTACGAAAATCTTGTTGAGATTTACGCGCGCGCACTCGAAACACCCGTTTTAGTTTACCCAAATAAATTTTGTGGTATGTTGGGAATCGATCCGAATAACGAAAATGTAGCGCCACAAAATGTATTGTCCTTTTTCGTTAGTCGCTGATCGTAAAAAGAGCGGGGCGAAGCGCGTCTTCGCTCCCTGTTATAAAAAACACTCTCCTCGTTTTCTTCATGTGTACTGTGCTAAAGCTGGACGCGTTACGCGTTACGCGAACGACGCCAGCGAAGTGTCAGCAATCAAAACAATTCGCAACAATGAGATTTCAGCTCCTCCACCATCGCTTGAGTCCGATTTTGCCGAGCAAGATAGTGCTTCTTTTGCATCATGTGGCTCTTCCATGGCAGCTTGTTCGAAGTTTGACTCTTCCAACAGTCGTTTCGGTGGTATGCCCTTTGTTGTCCTCGTAGAACGACGGACATTTTCGTCAAGCGGAGAGCTAATGATTATTTCGCCTTCGGAAGCACTGTCTTATTCTTCGGAGCAATCGAAGTTTTCTTCTTCATAATTTACCGGATTAGCGTCTATTTCTGCCGTCACTGGTAGTTGCTTCAATTAAACGATGACTTCCTTCGGGGTTGCTACTATGTCGGAACTTGATTCTCCTTTTGATTCAGCTTCAGCAACCAGCTCAAGGAAACGTGCGTCCCTACTGATTGTCACTCGGTTCGTGTCCGGAAATCTAGGAATCTATACGCTTTCCGACCTTCTGCGTAGCCAACAAAGATGAGTTTCTTTGCCTTGAAATCAAGCTTTCGACGTTTCTCATCCGGAATATGAACGTAGGCCTCTGATCCGAATACACGGAGCAATGAGTAGTCCGGTTTCTTGCCCCACCAGATCTCGAAAGGCGTGGCACTAACCGCTGATGTTGGTAGAAGGTTCTGCAGATAATTTGCCGTAAATGCGGCCTCGCCCCAGTATTTCTTGCTTAATCTCGATTCGGACAAAAGGCATCGCACTGTGATACGTTTTCACGCTGTCTTTCGGACATATCCAAATTTACGGCGGGACACACGGGAAACTGAATTTTACACTTGACGAGTTTATTGTGATTAACGTTTTTTTCGCTTAGTACTTGTGCGTAAAGAACGTGAGTGCTCTCTTCCGATCGCGGTGGCACAATTTATATCAATAATTTACATTGCTCATATGAGGCGATTAACTATCCTACTTTAGTATTTGATATCCTAATTATCTATCCCTTATTATTCTATCTAATTCGTAGTGGAATTTTCCATTGGCCTAATTTCGAAAGTGCGTAATTCCACGTGCTAGCTGTTATTTCTATGTCTCATTTATGTTTTTTTTTAAATAAAATATTGTTTATTATACAAAAACAACTTACAAAATTAGTTACAAAATGGTACAGAACAGATGAAGGGTGTGACGTACAGGGTATTACAAAGAACATTTAAGGATTTCGATATCAATCGCATCATCGTTGTTTCCAACGATGTGGATGATATAATTAGCGAACAAACGTAGGATGGGAATCCGCTTACTGGAGCTAATGTGCCTTAACTCCGGGAAACGGAGGGAG
>KB673557.1:42714-70745 GCA_000349145.1 Anopheles dirus
TGATGTTAGTGCTGAGACAGTGCGACGATATTTACGAAAAAATAGTTTGAATGGAAGAGTTGCACGCAGAAAGCCCCTGATATCAGATAAAAATCGGTTGGATCGATTGAACTTTGTACAAATGCACATTACAAAAGATCCTTCATTTTGGAGCAAGGTAATTTAATGACAACAGATAAAAATGTTTCCGTACATTGATAAGATTTTTAAATATTTTCATCAGGTACTTTTCACAGATGAGACCAAATTAAATTTATTTGGTTCCGATGGCAAGAAATACGTCTGAAGGAAGGCGAACGAAGAACTGAAAGGAAAATTCATTTTAAAAAAAACTGTCAAATTTGGAGGAGGTTCGTTGATGCTATGGGGATGCATGTCTGCGCAGGGAGTGGGGAAACAGCACATCATACGTTCTACTATGGATAAAATGGCGTATATAAATATTTTGAAAGCAAATCTGAGAGCTAGTGTGCAAGCATTGGGAATCGAAAATGATTTTATATTTTACCAAGATAACGATCCTAAACATAAATCGTTGTTAGCGCGCATGTGGCTTTTGTACAACTGCCCTAAGGTTTTGGATACGCCAGCCCAGTCACCAGATCTAAATGTGATCAAACATTTATGGGCGGAATTGAAAAAAGAGTAGCCGTACGCAATGTCACTAATTTAAAGCAGCTAGAAGCAGTTGTTAAAGAGGAGTGGTATAGCATCGAACCAGAGTACTGCAGAAAGCTAGTTGAAAGCATGCAAAGCAGACTGCGTCATGTTATTGAACATCAGGGTAATGCTACAAAATATTGAAACGACTTTTTTTATGTAGAGTTGATTTGAATTTGCTAAGCTATAGAATTTAAATAGTAGTATTAAGGTAAGGCTATACGGCTAGGAATAGATAGTTTATCATAAGTAGAGTAAGGTTTTTTTGTCATATGCAATGTTAGTTGGTTTTGAATTCTAATGTGTGAATATATTTAGCTGATATTAATTGAAAAAAATAATACAATTTTCCTATATTAAGAAAAAAAACTGGAAAAAATAAATGGTATGCTAAATTAACGAAAATGGCTAAATTTCATATTATAATTTCTATTAATGTTAACAGTTTTATTAAACAATCATTTCGTTACCTATAATAAACAAGTATTAAGCATTCTGGACAATATGCTCTTGATGTTTTGTAAATATTTCACTGAAATACAGAGTGTCCAACTTTAAGTGTGGGGCATCAAAATCGGAGCGTTCGTGAATTGTACGTGTCTGTGTGGGCGGTGCACCGATTTTGATTCCGTTTTGTTCGTTTTCGTATAGCTATAGAGTAGCACTTGCGATGTGATTACTTGGAATAGCGTCAATTGTTATCAAAACACCTGCAATCGATCGCAAAAGCCGCGCGTCGTCTAAAATTTAAGGTGCCCCATTTTAAGTGTGAGCAACTGTATATAGATATGATGATCAATGGAGTATCAATGGAACTTCATAATATTGTTTATGTAAAACGAAAAAATACACCAATCTCTGTTAAGAATTAACCAAACTATCGTTTGCATTTTCCAACGAGGTCGATCGGACCGCTTCACGCTCAAGGGTTACGATTGCTGTTGAAAATTAAAAAAGAGACGGAAACTGCATTGAGATTGATTGATAGAGTTAAATACGGTACAAAAGGCAGTATATACAGCAACATAAAGATCTCCGTCAAAACCAAGAAGCAAAAGAAGCCGAAAAGGCTCAAAGTTTCTTAAAGCCATACGAACAACAACTCCGTCAAAACCGCTGACAGTTTCGTCGTCCAGAGTTAGCTCATTTCCACAAAACATGCACTAAGCGAAAGGGAGATCAGTTGCTCCGGCCCCTGTAACAAAACTACCCACGAATACATGCAAGTTTGCAAGATACGGAAATGAAAGCGAAAAAAGGCACAAGAACCTGATGCACAAGGCACTATTAGCAACAGGCGCCCTGTCGGATGAAGCAACACATGTCTGTTAAGTGTGGTGGTGGTTGCTTTTTGTTCTTCGCCACATACACATCTGCACGCGTCAAAACAAATGAATCTACAACACTCACGTATGCGGCGATCCTGTTTCCCGGGATACATTCACCTCTTCTGCTTTCGCCTTGCTCCTATTTTTCGACGGTTTCTTTTCCACCTAGCGCCCACCCTTCAAATAAGCTCTCTCTCCGCAAATGTTGCCTCTCGCATCGGTCGTCCATGCGTGTAGAACGGGAAGCACCGCACGGAGAGCTTATGAGCGAGCTTCTCGTTCATCGTCTTTCCGAACCGAACGGAGCTGCTCCATAAGCTCCTCTCAGCACGCTGTCAACCCACCGCATTCGGGACATCTGGGTTCGCTTACCCAGTGTCTTTGTGTGCAGCGAGAACATAGCCTACTACCAACACACACCTGACCTGAAAAGAACCTCGCTCTGTCAGGTGTATGTGTGTATAAATAGATGTGCGTGTGTGTGCGTTCGTGCGGTGCGGGTGTTACTGCTTGTGTGATGTAAAAAGAACGCAAGCAACAGTTGAGCAAGAAAGACCGTTTATTGAATGGTCCCGTCGAAGCGAGCGGAAGACAATCATTGTATGTGCGTTTGTAGAATAACAAGAGTACAAGGCAGAAATATCCAAACACGTTCTAGAATTTTGGCAGCTGCAAAACGGCAAAACGGCAAGCTAGCTAGAAACGAACACGCGCAGGTGAGTTTTAACCCCGTGCTTGAGGTGGCTGTGCAATGTTGAGTGTTTAAAAATAGCCGAGCTTCTCTCAACCGAGGTCGAATAGAGCGACCGGCCAAGGCAGGATCATACAAAACTTTTACCTTCCTATAGCCCAAACGGAGCTTACGGAAGAAATGCTGACATTTCCCGTCGCAGTTAGGGAGACGTGTGACGAATAATTAATTATGCCATGTTGCTCACAAATCCTTTAAAAGGGGTAAAACCTCCGGTGATGATGCGTTATGTGTGTTCCTCACGCTTCTAGCGGAGACACTTCTAGGGGCACATTCGATCAAAGCAAACAAAGCTATTCAACAAAACATGTAGTATCAGCTTCGAGTTTCGTTTGTTGAGAGCATTCCCTTCATGTGTCAAGTGAATTGAAAGGGGCGTCAAACTTTGCCCGGCTGTTCTCTTAGTCATACAGCAATCGAAGTCGGTTGTGTAGTTACCCTTTTTGTCGCCGTTGCCATGCCGATGCAGGTTTCCAATCAAACCGAACAAGTGTCACTGGTCCCCTCTGTCCATTTGGAGTGATGCGCATCGGTATAGCCGCGTAAGCGATTCACACACACCACCCGTCCGGTTCTACTTGCTCGCGAAATGTACGACAACGGTGGTGCGGTGGAAGAATTCGAAACTCATTTTTATGCATATGAGACAGCAGCAGCAGAGGAGCATTTTTAGGAATCAACGGCGTTAATAACCAAAAAAAAAACGCTATGACGCGTGTGGTGATTTCTTTAGGCCGTGTCAAGTTTCTAAATACACCTTTTATTGTACTTGATTAGTGCGATGTTAGTGTATTCACTAGGAGAGAAGCGAAATCAAACTGTTTTTGACATATTACAGTCTGTTGCTGATATCCAAAAAGAAAAAAAAACAATCCTAACAAAAGGGGAGAAACCTTTAGCAGCACGCGCATCATTAGATGGCGGTGCGCCCGGTTGTAACACTTCGCACTAGGGGTATTAATTTACGTGACTTATCATTCTTCAAATAGGTTAGCAGCTTTTAGCCAACCACTGGTGTCGCTCTGCGTCAGCTCTGCGGGGAAAATGTGTATTTAAGACGATAGTGTTGAGTGTTTATACGTTGTTTGGATTTTTTTAATTCTTCTCTTATTTGGCACCCCCAAAACGAAAATTCCTACGCCGGGCTGTTGGAGTTGCACCCAAGGGAGTGTTTTTCCTGTCCTATGTATTCGACTCACGCAATTAATGAGTTTCTTATTTTCCATATTTCCTACGATTCTTTTTCGTTCTTAGCCCTGAACGACCGAGCCAGCTGGTCGACGAAAGCGATTGGATGAGCGATTATGCGGATAGCAATCTGAAACGACGCAGTTCCATCTCGAAAGATTACCTACCGGTCACGGCAGGAGCGACGACCACGGCGGACTGGCTGAAGAAAAGCATTCGTCGGTCATGGACGATATCCAGTAAGTCGATCGTCGGAACCCGCAAATCATCCAATCATCATCATATACACCGTCGTATCCAACAGCAATCGTCACGATCTGCAATCGCTCATCTATAAGAGTAATTACCGAGGAGAATATTGTGTAGCGTAGCGTGTTGTGATCATAGTTCGTTTCATGCTGTTTCATAACTACCTCATCTGCTTTCTCATTTAGTCTGCTAGATATAGCGCCTACTAGAACGTAGTATCACATTGTCTCATGTCGGTAGTGGTTCATGCTTCCGCCTCAGCAGGACACTGAGCACGATGCCAACGGGAATAATCCTAGCGCACCCCGACCCATTATGCACGTTGTGTTAACCTTGACTCGTTTGTTTGTTTAGATGCAGAAGATGATAACGGAGGCACGCGCGATCCGGACGCACAACCGTATCCCAATCCGCACCTTCCGCGCAAGCAATCGCAAAGCAGCTACCCGTCGCTTGTGAAACATCCCTACTTCAGCCCCCTCTCGATGGCGGACGAAGACGAGTACGGTGAGGAGGAGGAGGGAGAAGTCCAGGAAGTCCACCAGCGCCAGGCAGCTCTGCGCCGTGCCATGCCACCGAGACAATCGACTCTACCGAACCCGGAGGGTATTTACTATGGCAGCAATAACAACCTGATGCCGACGGTGTCTCCGAAACAGCAGCTCAGCCCGAGCCCGCAGTACAACACGAGCCCCTACCAGACGGATAATGAGGCGGACAATGAGACGGGTTCGGATCACAGGTCGCCACTGGCGGGGCGCTATAAAATTCGCAGACAATCAACGCTGCCCTGCAAACCGAACGAAATGCTGCTCGATGGCGGCGGTGGTAGTGGGGCCGGTGGTGGGGTGCCGCACGGTGGCAGTGGTCCAAAGATTATGATGTCCTCGTCACCCAACAGCAGGACAAATCTGTTTTCTAAATCGCCCGAAAGGGACGGCATCGACGCGTCAGCGTGCAAACAACAGCAGCAGCGTTTTCCACCATTTGTACGTCAGTCTACTTTTCCTTCAAACACGAATGACCCCTTCCTACTACAGATCCAATCCCATTCTTCCCCTTCTTCTTCGTCCCTGTCAACGCAGCCTTTGCAGCAGCAGCAGCAGCAGCAGCATCAACCTGCTGTGTCCATTGCGCCTGTCGTAGGTCAGCAGCGCCAACTGCCCACCTCTCCGAATCGATTGGTGTTTAACAAATCGCCCGATAGTGGCACCGAGTCGGGACCGGGGGCGAGCGAAAGCAGCGGCACTAGCCCGCACCAGATAAGTGCGACGGCTGGTAGTAGTAGGGTCGGGGCACGTAGTAGCTACCAAATGACCCGACAGGCAACGCTACCCAATCCCGAGCAGCACATGAAGCTACTTCCCACCTCCCCTCCCAAAAAGCAATTGTCACCGCACAGCATCAAACGATCTCCCGACTTTGCACGCCAAAACACGCTTCCAGCCTCACCGCAGCAGCAGCAGCAGCAGCCGCAACAGTCGGTGGCTGGGCCACAGTCGGCCCCCGTGCTAATGCCCATGCCGTTGGCCGCCTCTTCATGCTCCTCGCTCGCCGTCGGCCCGGACGGCACGGCGACGACGGCCTCAACAGTCACAATGAACTCGCTGTCGGTGCACCAGCACGGGCCGAAATTTATGCCCATCTCGCCGCGTCAGAAGGCATCCTTTCTCTTTCCCCAACCTGCTGCACCCACACCACGTCCTTTCCACTCACAGCAGCACTTCCCGACGCACCTGAACACCTCGCCCTCGGCTTCGACTGTCAGTGGTGGTAGTGGTGGGGTGGCTGGCCCCGGAACGGTCACCTCCGGCATCGGTGCCAGCCATTCGTCTTCGTCGTCGCTGTCGTCGGCGGCGGTAGTTGCCTCGAAGATGATCAAAGTGCGCAGCCACAGTAATGAAGAGTACACGCTGGCGCCCGCCACCCGTCCCGTAGGGATAACGGGGATGGGAACGGTGAGTGAAGGACGCCGTATGCTGCCAGAAATACCGACGAGTGGCGGCACCGGACCCGGTGGTAGTCGTTCACCGAGACTGGTACGTCAAGAGCACGTTAGAGACGAGCTGCTAGCCGGTTGCGTTAATAGCGTTGCTGGTCAGGGCCCGAACTCAGACAAACGAACCACCACCTCATCATCCTCATCTCCCAAACAGAAAACGTTCGCTGAAGCGAAGCAAACAATGGCCGTGGCGACAATGATGGCGGAGGACACGATGATGGGATTTGAGCCGTACGGGGGTAACACTGGCTACGACGGATATTATGACGAGGATCAAGAACTTTCACTGGGAGCGGTTGATGGTGGCGGCGGGATAGGATGTTATCAGGACAATGACGACGGCAGGACAAGCGAACCGTTTAAGCTGCTCCCGGTACAACAGCAACAGCAGCAAAGGCTAACGTATGTACCGAACGATTCCAGTCCCGATTCGACCGGTGGTGGAACGGTGGGCGTTAGTTATGGATTCACGAATCGAAAGGATCGATTGCGATCGCGGCGTAAGTCACGCGACGCGTACGACCATCCGGACGAACTGGGTGGTGCTGGTGTGATCGAACCATCCGACAGTGGTAGCAGTGGTGTCGGTTGCACAGCTGTCGCAACAGGAGGAGAACCCGTTAAAAGGAAACCGGAAACGATGCGCTCCATCTCGGAGGAAGCTCCCGCTGCCAAACCACCGAAGCCAATCACACGACGATCCCTGTCACATCCGGAAAAGGACACCCAGGTGCGTACGGAAGAGAAAGTTCCCCAGGTGGGGAACATGGGAAACCTATTTTCTCCAACTTTAGTACTAATGTTTTGTTATATGTTGGTACTTTTCAGCTATACGGATCCAAGAAGCTGGAATCCAGCAAAATCCCATCGCCGAAACCATTGACGGAACTGCACGATCGACAGTACAAACCGTCGGTCGGGATCGGGACGGCAACATCTCCGCGTAGGAAAAACATAAAATCCTTCGACTGTGGTACTATCAGTTCGAAGGCGGTGTCGTCGAACCTTCAGCCCGGCTATCATCCACAGCAGCAGTACCATCAGCAGGCTACGGAGAGTAGTGGCGGTCCATCTTCCGTTTCGCCGGGTGTTGCAACCGAATCGACGCGCACCAGCGGATACGGTGGTTCCGCTACCACGCTCGGTGGCAATGCTTCCGGCGCAGGTGGAGCCCCGGCTACCACCGGAACAGCGGTCGGGGGCTTTCAGTCGTTTGGCCAGCGGAAGGTATCCGCATTCCAGCAAATTCTGCAGCGCCAGCGTCTACAGAAGCGCGATTCGAAAAGCCTTGACGTGGTCGCTTCGAAGCTGATGGAGGAAAAATATGGCTACCGGGCGCAGGACGTGGACGTATCGAAATCACTGGACGATGGGATTTTCTCCGAAAGTGCAGGCCACCAGTCGGACGACAATAGCAGCGATGAACATATCAACCTCGCCTACAAATCATCGGTAAAATGAAGCTAAGCAAATCGTGGATGTGGTAAATTTAGCAGGAAATGCTTCCGATCATACAATCATAAAAAAGACTGACTAGCTGATATGGCTTATTGACGTAACTTAAAATGAGTAAATAGGTGGGTTCACACGAGTCGAACTTTTGATGACGAACTTCACGCACACTATTACTGGATAACATATTTTGCTTGAAACAGACTCGGCGAACATAGCTCGACTCGACTCGTGTGAACCCACCTAATAACGCTGTCTCTAACGCGTCTGTGGATTATTGCAAGGTCCATAAAGTTTTTGTATTACAACATTGAATTAAAAAACGGACAATAGCATGCCTGTGATTTATGATCAGAAACCTCTCCGTTCAGTTTTGCATATACAAATAGGCCTTTTCTTTCTTTTCTTACGATATATAACAGGATAACAAAACTGCACTGCGGGAAGCGGAAATACAGAATGCGGTTGAGGCAGCAGCCGTGATCTTCAAGAAGGTGGTGCTGCAGCGCCGGGAGGAGAACAAATGCAAGTCTTCATATGCCAACCGTAAGTGTGTGTTCATACGCGTGAAATAATTTTACAAACTTTAACGCTTGGACGATTGGGAGAATATTGGTTCGTAATGTAGTCGGCTGGGTCGATAGCATGGTATGGTATGTGTGTGTGTGCGTAGTATTAGTGTCGCTAATAAGTGTTGGCCGGTGGGAAGTTGTTTCGTAGGTGTGTGGTTGAAACGATTCTTAGGTAGTTGGTGAGAGCGTGCTTATCGTAGGTGTGATCGAGCTACTGCGTACTAGAACTGACCTTACTTAGTCACTAGCGCACTAACATCGTCCGTGGAAGGTTTGTTAGCTCGTTTGCTTGCAATGTGTGTGCCTAACATTCTTTGCTAGTACGGGGCTCTTCTTCGGTAGTCTGGCACTAACGGAAATGAAGTCCTTACACTAACATTAATCCATGGGAATCCTATCCCTTTTACTCACAAAATCTATTCTTGCCACAAACCGATATCAACGTGCGCTGGTGCGGTTTTGCTTCGAATTCTCGCACTTGGACACACAGATGAGTGCCATAGCTGTGCTGATGGTCTAACGGACGATTCGACCACGTTTGGAGGTTACTCGTCGTCGGAAACGGAAGCGGCCGGGCGGATGCAATCGCTCGGCGGACAGCAGCATCGAAACGGGGGCATCATGCCGACCGATTACGAGGAGTATCGGCTGGTGTTCTTTAGTTCCGATTCGTCCAGCAAGGAGGAAGAGTATGACAGCAGTTCAACTTCATCGTCGACTGCGATGCGGCACGCTAAGCGCCATCGCTACACAACCGCAACATCGCTGGAGGAGTGCGACTGGGACTATTTCGAACCGGACATGATGCCCGGAGCGGACGAAGCGAAGAGTGCCTTCTTCTACGAGATGCTCACGATGGCCACCGCCACAGCAGCCACGGCAAGCGGCCAGTGCGCGAATGCGGCGGCCAGTGCCACCACCAGCACCTCGAAGGCGTCCCGTAAGCTGGACAGTTCCTATTGCCATTGCGATTGCTGCAATCGGCGGCAGATGCAGTACGTACCGATACCGGTCCCGGTTCCGGTACCGGTACCAATAGCCGCCTTCCAAAGCTGGCTCTACGAACAGCAGCAGCAGCTGTTGCTCATGCAAGGCACACCGGAAAGCACTGATGCCGCGGACTTCGCGTTGCGCAGCGATCTGATGCAGCAGCTGTGGAAAAAGTTCGCCGAATGTGGTAGTGACACTAGTGTGCGAAGTGGTGCCGCGCCAGAAACAGCGGAAGGAGGTGAAGCTCGAAAAGGTCCGAGCAATACGTACCATCCGAAATTTGCGTGCAGATTCGGCGGTTCGCGTCGTGATATAGAGCGCTGTCCCGCAACGTCCGAAAGCCACGACAGCAGCGACAACGAACGGAATGCTGCCAAAGTGCGCACGTGCAAACACATCAGCGTGAGGCGTGATAAAAGTAGTGCGACTGCAGTAACGGTGAATTCCCAACGCGGATTCGTAATTGATAGGAGCGGTAGTGGTGGTAGTGGTGGAGGTGGCAGTTCCAGCGGTTTCAAAGCGCCTGCTGCGGCAGTCGCAGCACCGAATGGAGACTGCAAAGTGCAAGTGCAAAAAACTACCACCCCACCGCCCGCTTGGCCGAAGACGGCGGCCTCGTTGTACGGTGTAATGCGTCGTGATGGTGGTGTTGTTGTTGATGGTGTTGATAGTATAAGTGATATCCGCCGTCGTTCGCTGGCTTCGTATGGTGTTGGCGATGGCTCTGCGGCTGTTAAGACCACTGCTGCTGCACTACAACTGTTACAACACGCTGTTGTTGTACCACCACTATGTTCAGGTGAGTTCTCGCTGGCCGCCGTTCCGGTTACGACGAACGCAGCCAACGATATCGTTACAACGACGGCAGAACCCATTCAAGCGCAAGATAATATCGTTACTGTTGGCAAAGCGGCGAATGGTCGTGACCAAATACGCGAGATTACCACGGACAGTAATGTACGTGCTGGTGTTGCGGCAGCATCATCATCATCATCATCGTTGCCTGTCGCTGCGAGTGTGACCGACGACGACGACGACGGGTCAGGACTAAAACCGGAGCAGGCAACGGTGGCTATGGACGACCAGACGAGGTTGGTGGGTTCCGCCGACCAAACCGAACCAGCAGAATTGGCATACAACGACGATATCGAGTTACGGGTGCAACAAAAACTGTCGGATGGCAACGTTAACGTTGATAGTGAGTGCACGAGCGATAACACGTCAGTCGTGAAAAATCAAAATCTGAACCCACCCCGCACTGACGAGCGGAGGGAAAGTTCTAAAAATAGGCCGCACAGTGCAGCAGGCGAACAGGATGGGCACCTGCAGTACGAACTGCTCTACCATCTGGCGCAGACGGGCGGCCGATCGTCACCGTCATCATCGAGTGCATCGTCGAGTGAAGCGGAGTCGACTGCTGGCGAACGGGCGGACCGCAAAGTCAAGGTGGGAAAGTACTCCTTCCAACGGGTCGAGAGTAGCGGAGACGGCAGTAACAGCGCCCGCTCTTCCGTTTCTTCAGCCTCATCATACGCGTCGGGGCAATGCGGCTCGTCCTCGGACAGCGACAGTAGCGAGGGTGATACTTTCGATCGCGATCGTGCTCTTGACCGTGCTTGCGCAGAACCACTTAAGAACGAAGATGATGGCGGTTGTTTCGACGGCGATGATGATGACGATGACGTCGCACGGCTCCCTCGCACCGCAAGAGGAAGCGGCGGGAGCAAACGGTTCAGCGCGCTGATGGTGGTCAATTCCGAACACGGGAGCGACAGTGAAGGGAAGAGCGACAGTAGCGATAGCAGCGATAATCAATCGTTAAAAGCGCGAAGCGCTAGTCGCCGATACTTCAGCGAGGTTGCGGACTCTTCCACGGCGGGAGACTACGATGAGGAGTCGGATGAAACCGAAGGGGCCGGTGGTGGTGTTGTGGTGCTGAAGAGCGTCAAAAACATACCCGATGCCGAGGGAGTGCGAGAATATGCGAGCGAACAAACGAAGTGGGACGACGACGATTTGGTCGTGGTCGAAAAATATGCGGAGGTGTCAATCGAAGGTAGTACCGCCCTGCAGCGCCCAGCACCACCGGATGCGAGCGAATGGGCTGAGCGAGACGGGGTAGATTACCGGAGTAATGTGGAGCACGCGACATTGCAGGGAGGAAGCCGCAAAAGCGGTGAAACTGACAACAGTAGCCCACAGTGCTGCGCCGATGTTGATGAAACAATATCACACCAGGTAGAAGAGAAAGGTACCGTTTCGCATCGTGCACCCGTAGCACTCAGCTATGCGTCTAATGCAGATTGCCAGCAGAAACAACACCCCCTGAAGCAGCAGCAGCTGCGCGATGATAGCATAAAAACGGAAGAGAAACCACAACACCACCACGACCAACACCAGCACGATGCCAGCATAAACGAAACACCACATACAGGTAACAGTATCAGCAGCGCTACAGGTGTGTTTCGAATGCATACACCACCACCACCACTACAAGCGCAGGGGGTGAATGTGGCGACTTGCGTCAGCAGCAGCGCGATGGATGAATGTGTTGGTAGCGCCACCACCACTACCAATACTACCATCACGCCAACGGCAACGGCAACGACTCGGGGCGACATAAGATCGCCCCAAACGCCCCGTACGGTGGATGTAGAAACAAACACTTCGACTGTTGTTGGTTTCAGCCGCTACGGCAGTTGCAATAGTAACAAGTACACAAGTCTTGTTATGATCACGGCTGACACATCCGAGACTAATTCGACGAACGTCGACGACGAGGAAAGCAAAGTCGTGAACTACGCGAACGTTTTCGGTGAGGGTAATGTGGTGAGTGAAACACAGGTAAACGTTGCAGCAGAATCCTCCCCCACATCGACGACGATAGAAACAGAAACGGTACCCAGTGCTGGTGTTCACGATCAATCGGAGCATGGTGAGATCACGCCGAACCATCACCAACAGCATTATCCCGTGACATCTACATTTCGTAATGATCATCGCGCCGAAGAGGAGGAACCAAGTCTGCCAAGTGTGCCAACTGTGCCAGAATGTCTACCAGAGCAACGTCAGACGGATGGTGGCACTTATGATGAGCTCAGTCTGCATCACCACGTACACGGCGAACTCATGCACCTAGCGCAGCCCAGTGGTGAGTTGGTAGTGAGCAGTGTTACTGCTCATGACGATCGAAAGAGTTCAACGGAAGGGTACGAAAAAAACCCGACTGGAGCAGTGATGGATCGCCATAATCATCAATCGCCCCCCACGGTGCTGCCTGATGCTGCCGTACGTACCGTTACGGATGAGGAGAATCGTGCTCACGGTGAGAACGTACTGCAAGTGAGCGGTGATCGTGATGATTTGTGTGTGCCTCACGAGTATGAAGTCGGTGAAAATTATCGACGATTGTGTGATTTCGTTTCCGAGGCGGACGGTGAGAGTTTAGTGCAACCCGTGAGTTTCGTGTCGGTGGCGTACGGTAACGAAATAGAACAGTACGATAATGATGGTGATGAAGTGCAAACGCAAAGCGGTGGGAACACGACGGCGACAAGCGACGGAAACCCTGCAGTTGGTGGTTCCGGGCAGGGAGCAACAAGTACACTGTCGGCGGTTATTTGTCTCGAGGACGGGCTGGCAGATGACGATTCGTGGGTGGAAGAAATCAGTCAGGACGAGGAGGAGTTTGCAACGACGACGGCGACCGACTCGGATCTGGATGATTCGAGCGAAGAAATGTCTTTCGCGAACGATCGCGAGGAAGAATTGCGCGGCTACAATCGGACGGCGATCGATTTTACGCTTCACACGATCGTCGAGGAGAGCTGCGAGGAGAGTGAAGTAGAATCCCACGGTTCGGGTGCTGGTGTTCGACGACGGGGTCGTGGGCGAGGTGGACGGAGCTGTGGTGATCATAGTGGCGAAGGTGGCCTCGATGGTGAAGATGACGATTGTTCAAGGGATCCGACGCACCGGTTGTCCGCTTCGGAGTTGGAGAAGTACTTCTTTTACGGGCTCGGTGGTGACGATCGTTCTGCAGCAGCACACACGGGTGGTGGCAGCTCCGTTGGTGTGCTAGGTGGTAGTGGGGCGAGATATGTAGGAGGTGTCGGTACTGCCTTACACGATGATCACAGTGAGATGTCGGAAGAAAGCAGCTCTCTGTGCAGCGATGGGCACGACTCGCTCGGTAGTGGCACTGCCTCCGGAAGCCTGTCGGCAGTGCGGCTTTCGGGCGCGTCGATCGAGAGCCACGAGCAGGACCAGGAGACGAATTTCACTGATTCGGTCGCCGATTTAGCTTCATCGCGCTTGGAGAAGTATTTTCTGACCGGTTTCCTCGGGTATAATAGCAGCGATCGGTGTGCCAGTGGCGGAAATGCTGCTGCTAGTGGTGGTAATGGATCGGATGGAAGCGGCGGTAGTGTGGGAAGTGACAGTGAAGGTCACGCCAGCCCAGAACAGCGCCGTAAGCGGCTGGTACGAGCGCGAGGAGCAACACGATCCCACAGCTCGCTGGACAATCTGCTGCTGGCGGGCAAGGACGCGGAGCATAGCCACGAGTCGATCGGATCAAGCGTTACTCCATCGTCTGCGTCTCCGTACGATGTAGCAGCGGGAGGTACCGGATCGTGCAGTGGCGCCCTCAGTGGTGGTGTAGATATGGACAATTCTTCCGAGACCGATACTTGCGACGAATCGTCCATACCACATCAGGATCGAACGGAATCGTCCGCTTACGACACGATGGGAAAGCGGAAGAAGAAATTTATGACGAAAAAGATGGATGTTGCACTGACCAGGGGCAATGAGCAGACAAACTCTGCTGCACCGATCGGAGATATAGGAACCCTCGTCGTAGGTTCAACTGAGCTGGAAGACGGGCGGAAACTGCCGCAGCAATCGCTCTCACTCGACATGCTCGTCGGTGGACGAGAGCCTGTAGGCGCTGTGCCTAACACTAGCGCGCTGAACTCTTCACTTCATCCTGCTGGCACAGAGCACTCGCGTAAGCAAACGAGCCGTGACAGCGGATTTATTGGTAGTAACGATGATTTGCTGAAGGAAGATCACATCGCAGTCGGCGCTGCTGTAGCCTGCTCATCAAAAACGAGTGCGCCTTCCTCCACGGTCAAACCAATTCAGGAGGAAAACAGGGAGGAAAACACCAAGGAAAGTCATGCGAGCACTCCGGAATTGCACCGTACCGTTCCGCCCGGCTATGTCAACTCCCGGCCACCAGTGTCGGCCGGATCGAGCGGAATGCAGTCGAACAGCAGTGGCTCTAGCGGTGCGACGGGGTGCGGTATGGTGAACCTGGTGCGAAAAGATAGTTTCAACAACTGGAGCTCGGACGAGGAAACGAACCTGATGATGTCGAAGATGCGCCAATTTTTCAAATCGCTCGTAGCCGCTTCGGCCAACACGAGAAAGTTGCCGAACTCGAGCAGCTCGACGCCGGGTGTGAGTGGCTCGAACACGCCTCAACAGGGAGGCAGCACACCGGTGGCGCGGCCGCGCGGCGGCATGCGCTCGAAACCACCGCAGCTGGTGTACTTCGAAAGTGAGCTGACGCGCCTGATGAAAACGGTTCCGGGCATCCGGGACGAGCAGGTGCGCGAAATAGTCGAATATTTGAGCAGCGAGGACACTTGGTCGGATTCGTACGACTCTTCGGACTATACTAGCTCTGATCTGGAGGGTACAGCGGCAGCGGTTGAAGCCGTAGCGAATAGTGGCCCATTCGGGCTGCAAGAAGAAATTTCCGCCAGCTGTCGACAAATAATCAACAAATTCGATAGCAGTATTAGAAAGGACGAGGAGGGTGATATTGGCGACGGTGGACTAGTGGTAATAGGAGTTTCATCGAAACAGGAATCATCGCTGGTTGCAAATCAGCGACATCATCATCAGCAGCAGCAGCAGCAGCAGCAGCAACAATCCTATCATCACAATACTCCGTTGAGCAAAGAGACTGCTTTCGTGTACCAACGCTTGGTAGCCTCCCTGTCGAAGGTTGTTTCCAATGAAACACCAAGCCACAGGGGAGTAGAAAATCTAGCGCTGGATGGTAAATCAAACGCTGCTGGAGTGGCGGAAACGTCTAGTGTAACTAGTTCCTCCTCATCACCGCCATTGATAGCGAAGGTAATGCACCACATCGGTAGCCGCCTGGTGGCCCTTATGCATGAGGTTAGCAGTGGTGAATCGCACACCAGCGTGTCTCCCAAACAGCATCGTATGGGCAGCCACCGAAAGTCCGGACAGGTAATGACGGGCAATGCCCTGGGGCCTGGATTAGGCCTTGTTCCAGGAGGAGGAGGATCTGGAGTAGCGGGAGGAGCTGGAACTGGGGGAGTAGGCGGAGGAGGTTTGTCTGCGAGTGCCGTTTCCACCGTAGCGCATCATCATCACCATCATCTCCATCATCACCATCACCATCAGATAATTTCGGCTACCACGACCGAGGACGACGAAGATAGTAGTACGTCGGAGAGTAATGATCGTCCGCATCACCATCATCATCATCATCACCACCGATCACGGCTAGGCCCTGGAGCTACGGCCATTACAGGTACAGCAGTCGGTAGCACTGGTGGGCATGAAGAAGAGGAAGACGTGGGAATGGCGGACGGTGGCGTAGCCGTGTCCGTGTCGCCCGCTTCCTACGCAATGCTACTGCCTCGCAGTAAAAGCCACGATTTACTGTTGAGCGATCAGCGTTCGCAAGGACCGTACCAGTATCACTCCGGCGCGAGTTGCGATATGGTTGGCGAAGAACGGAGCGGAGAAGCGAGCGATTACGAGCGTTTTTCCTGGCGCGGAAGCTTCGAGTCGGCACTGCTAGCGAACGGAGACTCGCGCACGAAACTGTCCATGTTGGACAACTCGTCCTCCTCGAAATCGGTGCTGGTGGCGAAACGTCGATCAGCCGGCGATTTATTGTTTAACAATCAAAATCTAAGCCAGGAGCAACTGGATCGCGTACGCAGCTGTGGCAGCATCGGCGGGGATCGGGAAGAGTTTGAATCGTCCCAGTTGTGGGAAGCGAAACAGTCGCAACCATATCATTATCAGCAGACCCAACACTATGGTCAGCCGCAGCCGCCTCATCAGCACCAGCTGCAGCAGCAACACCACCAGCATTATGCGCAAAGTTCGGCGTCCGGCAGTCGGCGACGGCTGTCGAGTGTGGCCGCCGACGAGGAGGATACGGACTCTGACGAAGGAGTCATGAAGGGGGGCGGCAGCAATAGGCTGGTTTTGGCATCGCGATCTACACTACCGCGTAGCCTGCAGAATACGATGGCCAGTGGCACCACTAACTCCCTCCCGCGCTTACCTACCTCCAATCTGCAGACCATCATGCAGTCGGTAGCGTCGTCCTCTTCCGCATCGTCATCCTCCTCGGGAACGATCGGTGCTAGCTCGGCGAAGCCTTCGTCCACGGCGACGGATCGCCCAGGTGGTTCGGGGGGCATGGGACAGAAATCGCAAAGCGTTTACCATTTTCTACAGAACAATGTGAAAAGTGCACGTTACCGTGCGCCGGGCTTCAATCGTCCACCATCGGCTCCGAAGCGGGCCATGTCTGCACCTGGTCTGCATCCACCGTACCCGCGACGTGAGCGTCGCAGTCGCTTGCAGCAGTTGTTAAACGGTAAGTTTCCAACGGGTCCACGGAAGGTGGTCGGTGAAGGGCGATAGCGAACGTAAACAATCGTTAGGTAGATTACTGCTTCACTGGACGAATTCCTAAGCGTGTTCTTAGGCACATTCTTAGATACACTCCCCTATGTGTTTGCAACGAAGTTACGAGGAGAGTTGGTGGACAGTATCAGCATTGGAAGTATGTTGCGTATGTTATACCCGTTATACACGACCAGCCCTTTGCCAGTCGAGATTTGAACCCCTGAACTACGCTAGGGTAAGCGCACCCATTTTACCCATTTTCCGGCCTTACGCCTTGTAAGTTTTGATTTTATCTGTAACCAAATTTGATTAACAAGTTATTTAATGTGTTTTGTTCCTTACCGCTGGCATACGCTACAATTATTGGGACATCAAGTGACGGTCAATTTAGTTCAATTAACCTTTGGTGTCAATTAAATTTGCGGGCTTACGTGATATCGTTCTGGGGCTGGGGACACACTTCTCGTTCGTTATTCGATTCGCATGTGATGGCGCAAAAGAGGGACATTGATAAATTTTGTTCATGTTCTCTCCCTCTCTCTGTGTGTACATGTGTGTACGATGACTGTCAATCAGCATCGCGGGTGACAAACTTCATCCCGGTGCATGGCCGGTGGCTGGTTGGTGGTCGAGCAGCAAGAAGTTTGTCAGTCCGTTGCTGCAACTGTTGAATCGGCAGCAATGGGCAAACTGTAAGCGATCAACGAAGCGGAGGGCAAAAGTGTGAAGTCACCTGCACAACACGGTCCACATCCTATCGGTAGCTTTCTACGAACAATACGACTTTCGGTGGCGATAGTAGTATACGTGTCGAACTTTACTTTAAGGAATGAATAGGAACCACTTTCATACAGTTGCTAGGCGACAGAACAATGGGCAAATCGAAATGGTGGAAAAGGAAGAGACTGCGATATGCCATTTTCAAATCACACGAAAATAATGTCACTAGCGCGCACACGTTCTCTGATCAACAGGTGTCTACAAGTGTGCCAGCCTTTAGTGAGCAACCAGCGCGTGCAAATCGTATCGTAAAAAGTATTCACGCCAGAAAAACAACTAAAAGTGGTAGAAGAAAGTGGAAATTCCGATGTTGGAAATGTTGCGTAAGGAAAGCGTCTACGAAAGGTGTTCCTACAGACAACGATCTCGGAACGCGTCCGAACGGTGGCTTATCATGCTGGAGTGGTTTCTTATGTTGCTGCCCGTGTCCGTTTCGCCGTTCCCGCAAATCCTGCACAGCTTCATCATGCTGGAATCGAATCAGAAACGATGATGAGGAGGACGTTGACGCTGCGTTCGATGCGTACAAGCTGCAGCTAGCGGCGGTTCTAGCCAGCCCAAACGATCACGCTGGTGGAATTGCCGCCAGCTTTGACTCGTTATCACCATCACAGAAAAGCACCATACGGAAGCTAAACAAAAACGCCAGCTGGGGCTGGAATGATAGTTTCCGGTCCGCATCGGATCGGTTTCTGGAAACACTCGAGCTGGACGATGCTAGCAGCTGTGGTGACAATAGTCTGCGTAAAAAGTTTAGCGTATGCTGCCGGAAGCGCTTGTCTTCGCCATTCCGGGAGAGCAAGGCGATATTGGGAGAGATTGAGTTAGGTTAGCTACCGGCGCAATGGGTCCGATACGGACGTAGGCGGTCACCCCAACCACAACATCCGTATGCACGCACGCACACCCTCTCTCACCGCAACTATAGCGTTTGTTTTACTTTGCATGCGATTCGCTGGGTCTTGTTCTGATTAATTTCACTGAATAAACAGTTTCGAAAGCTTCGAGCTTCAAACTCAGTATATATTATACTGAGGGATACCCAGTATACATATACTGAGGGATACTCATTTTATTTTATTCTATTAACTCATATCGATTAAAGTTAAAGTTCGTTAAAGTTTGCAAACTTCATCACAATTTTGTCTCATTTCCAGAGGAAAGCCACAGTCCGGATTTGGCAGGATCACCGGGTGCGTTAGGTGGGGATGACGATCCGCATGACAACAGTCCACGGGGCGCGGGAGATTTGCAAGAACGATCGGGAGATGGCACGGCGCCAAATGGAACGCAGCATGTCAAGGGCGGAAGCATGGTTTCGTCACCGGTCGGATCGGCCGGCGGTGGTAGCGACAATTGGCCATCGCATTCGGATGAGGACATCGATCGACTTGTAGCGTTGCATCAGAATCGCGCCAGTCTCAGCTCGCTCGGTGTGCGATCGGACTCGATGGCGAGTGTTTACTCGGGAGCCGGCGAAGGACGCTACGGTACTGTTACAGTTCGCGGACAGATCGAATTCGGTATGCAGTACAACTACAAACAGGCGGCCCTGGAAATACATGTCAAACAGTGCAAAGATCTCGCGGCAGTAGATACGAAACGGAATCGAAGCGACCCTTACGTAAAGGTAGGACCATAGCGCGCCGGCCGGATTGGTGAGCATTGTGGAAACGTTCGGATTGTAACTGGACTCTCCTCGCACTGTTTCAGGTGTATCTTCTACCGGACAAATCGAAAAGCGGCAAACGAAAAACGAAGGTAAAGAAGCACACTCTAAATCCTGTGTTCGATGAGGTGCTGCGGTTTCACATGAGCCTGAACAGCCTGCAGACACGCACAATCTGGATCACGGTGTGGCATTCCGACATGTTTGGCAGGAACGATTTCCTCGGTGAAGTGATGATGGGCTTACAGGACAAAGTGTTCGACAATCCACAACCGCAGTGGTATCAGCTCCAGGAACGGGTAAGCATTAGTAATAGTGTGAGGTTTTCTATATGTTGGTCAATATCTCAAAAAACTTCTGCTGTACACCATTCCATCATCTCTGTAGAGCGAACCGTTTGAAGATTTATCAGCGTATAAGGGCGACATTATTGTTGGCTTGAAGTATGTGTCCGCTGATTGCGACAGCGGTGGCATCATCGGTGCCGGTAGTGGTATTATCGGCGGCGGTGGTGGTGGCGGTGGTAGCTGTGGATCGGCCGGAAGTGGATTTGGAACGCTCAACTTGAGAAAGTTCAGCACACGGTCACTGACGTCCAACTCATCTTCGACACTTTCCGGGCACAGCAAGGGCGCACTGCACGTGCTGGTGAAGGAAGCGAAACACTTACAACCGATCAAGTCAAACGGTACCTGTGACGCATTCTGTAAAAGGTAGGTGCTTTTTGCAATTTGCGGCGCAGCTAGCGAGCGATTCTAAATTAAAACGATTTTCTCTTTTTGATTGAACCAGCTACTTACTTCCGGATAAGAATCGAAGCTCGAAGCAAAAGACGCCTGTTATCAAACGAACGAACTCGCCGGTGTGGAATTACACTTTCGTGTATGAGGATGTCTCGCTGGCGGAATTGTCCGAGCGTGCACTTGAGCTTACCATATGGGATCACGACCGGTTGGCTAGTAACGAGTTTTTGGGTGGCGTTCGCTTTTCCCTCGGAAACGGTAAGCCCCGATTTGTTAGTTGCCAGGAGTTTTTTTGACTGAATAATATTTCGATTGGGCAACACACAGGTAAACACAATGGCAGACCTGTCGAGTGGATGGATTCTACAGGCAAAGAGCTATCGCTGTGGCAGAACATGATCAATAGACCGAACTTTTGGGTCGAAGGGGCTCTCGTTCTGCGGCCGTCCCTGGAAAATGCCAGATTTTCCACATAATTTTCAGAACCCCCCGTAGAAAGCCGAGGAATCTTATAGTAGAGCAGATTCCTCTTAAATATACCCATTAGTGAAGACCCCGTTCCTCTCCATTCTTATTTAATCGTCATTCCTTACACCTTACTTAGAGTAACTAGCAAAAAACGCAAAAACTGGACAGGTGCAATGAGCAAACGTGAAAAGCGAAAGAAGCGAAGTTTTTAAACAGTGTCAGAGCTCAGAGAAGATGATCACACAAGCTCACACAGAACAGAGAAACGGAGGAAATAGAATTGTGATGTTGCTTTGCAATCAAACTATACAATATTAAAATATTGTGGTTTATAAGTAAAAACTTAGTTTAAGAATTACTGTCTGGAAGGTGTTTTTGTATAACCCTATCAATTGATTTGCTAACAGTAAATGAAAATAATACTAGAACCTACAACCGAAAGTGAAGTACGCGTCACGCGTAAGTCAAGCATGTCTGCAATTCTCTCGAGAATAAGTTGCCGAAACTATGGAATGGACAGAGTAAAAAGAACAGCAAAGCAAAAACAGAAGTAGTGAAAATTGGAAACAAGACGGACAGGGTGAAAAATAAAACGATGTCATGAACATTAATGTCGATCTATCGTATCATGTGAAGAAATGATTTTTTCTGTGTTCATCTTTACCATCTTATAACATCATATCGTGAGAGAATAAGAGAGCGATAAATAGAGAGAGAGAGAGAGAGAGAGAGAGAGAGAGAGAGAGAGAGAGAGAGAGGGAAACAACAGATCAGAGAACAATACTGAATATTGATAACGAACATATTCACGTAGACTATACAAGAGAGAAAAAGGCAACAGTTTTTTTGTTCTCCTGCCACCATACTAGTTATACTCTCAATGTTAAGCTCCATTAGTAATGTCAGGCTGGAGCCCTCAAGGTGAAAACGGTTGCGTCTCGATTCGCGATAAGTTCGTCCAATGTTCGTCACACATCACACAGTAGCAATTTTGAACGAAACCTGATACGAAGCGATAGGAACTTGAAAGAAAGCTTTGAACGAAGCCGCAGCATTATGTGGTAGGTCGAAGCAGCTAGGTTATTGCAGATCTTTCGCTATTTAGAAATGGGTGGTTTGTGAACACCGACAATTGATCTTGGACACATATCATATGCTCCGAATGTACACCACGAGCATTCGAACCACGTGTTCCGTAGCAGAATGCACGCGTGATATATTCCTTCCCTTTCGAGAAACAACTTTGTGAAGCAATAGCAGTTGGACGGCATCGTCGTTTATCGGGCGTAAACGAGCAACCATTCTTGTCTTGTTATAAAACTTTTTCATACAATATTAAAACTGATTGTTGATACTCTTTATTCCTTATTCCGAGTCTGTATTTGATGTATGCAAATGCGTGTATGTGAATGGTGCATGCGTGCGGCAGTGTACTCTTCAACACACACCTACGCACGCATACGCCACACGTGCGTTAAACATGTGCAGTGCATAAACATAAACAAATTTAGCAACATATTTACAATTCTTACAACAAAACCAATCAAATGACTGACCATGTTTATATGATAATTATAACAAAATGATACGATTTATCACATGCCGTATTCGTTTACACGTAATACGAACGATGATGGCACGAGTTATAATGAGCCTGAGCATGCAGGCAAGCAAGTGGTAGTCTTGTTGTGAATCGACCTTAATCAATTTACTGAACTACGTTAGCGATCCACGAAAGTAGTGCGTTAAACTTTGCAATGTTACACGGTGTACGAGAAGGGCATGAGCAATTAACGTAATTTGATCCTGCGGTTGGTTTGGTTGGAGTAATACACAAACGAACTAGAGAATACCACGTAACAGAGCAGATGGATCATCTCTGAGAAGCGATAACAAGAAACAAACAGGAATACGCGTTTACTAGCGTTTCGACTGGTGATTTGTGTATGTGCATACGCATACGTACAATTTACACACGTATTTTGTAAAACGAACAATTGTATGCTACAATTCTATTGATAAACGATTATATTATTATATTATACACACGGATCATGGAGAAATCAACATGAATCTCACGCAAAAAATCTTATGAACTCTTCGCGATTAGATTGTACTATCCCCAGGTCGCCCTCTCGCAATGATGTAGAAACAAACAGGAACATTGCCCCTAACGTAGCAAATGACACACCGCTTAGAATGGGAGATAAGAGGTTTCGTTTTTTCGGCACGCATAAGTCATGCAAACCCAATTGTGCACCGAAAGTAGAGAAGGTCGTAGATGGAACCTGCTGCTAGTTGAATGCATCCAATGATTTGTCGAAATTGTTCAAAATTCTAAGTTTCGGTTCGGTTGGTAGCGTTCAAGGAATGCAATAAGACAGCAGCTTTCAAAGCGTGTAGTGTGTGGGATAAGAACGTTCGTTGGAGCTATGGCAAGGGAGCAATGCTTTTGGGATGTGAGATTTCGTTGCGCTTCGTTGCAACGGTTTTATACTATGCGAATATTTATTTTGCAAAGATTTACTTTACTTTTTGCGTAGCTGAATGTTGTGAATGTTCGAAACTGGACAAACTAATGCACCCTTTTTTCCCGTAGTTGCTTTGTCTGTTTAATCTGTTGATTATCATCCTTTGCCTGTTGAAAAACAAAATTTCATATTGTACGAACCAATTGTAGTATTATATTCCCGTAGTTATTATGCGTATGCAAACAAGTAGAAAAAAAATAGATTCTTATTCTTCGGAGGGCAAGAACTACTCGTATAGTTAGAACATTGTTTCATGGTTCGCCTTTGTTTCGTCTATCGCTTAAACGGGTTTTCAAGTTTTGCGAACGAACGTGAATGAACTACGAACATGCTGTACAGATGCCAGACTTTCTATCGTGTAAAAATGATTGCCAGAGAATGAATGAAGCGGTAGCAAAAGCTACGATGAAGTAGAATAAAAAGTAGTAATTTATGTTGCGTACAGCACGCGCCGCTTGCATCCAATTCAGCACGCACAAGCCCTCCTGCTGTATATCCTTCAAGTATGCAGTATGATCTATCTAGTAGGCTGCGCTTTTTCGGGGCGATCTATTTAGTTGGCTGAGAGATAATATAAACATACGTTTATATCGATCGTTCACTATGCAATTCAAGCGATCAACCTTTATCATGAGCTGTAGTACAATCATTCGACATCCATTATTGACTCAAGACTAGGATCTTAAGCTAATAAAATGCAACTAAGGTTGATGATCAAGTAGATTTGGAGAGGAGTGAGAAGGCGACGAGAAAAACAAGAAAAAAATACACATGATACAGTTTGCCAAAGCGAGGGATTTCAAAGCGAGGGATTTTTTTCATTAGGACGTGATGTCACGATGCACGAATGAGATTATTTTTATTACAATTCTCTAGCACAGCATAAGTATTATTGATTAGTATTACAGTTCCGATTGCAATGATTAGTATCTCTCGTGTAGTATCTGGTATCTCTCGTGAGGTGCAGCTCCACAAACATGCACACACATTTTCAATCGAACACGTCTTGAGAAACAGGTTTGTCGAGAAGGAGCGGAGGAGATAGGGGTGGAAAAACGTACTTACCGGGTGGCAATGATTCTGGGTCAATTCCTGTCTTTTGTGAGCAACTTGCAAATATTTCAACCTTATGACGGTAGAAAATAAAATATACGGGACAAGCGTCCAACCTTGTGTAGTAGGTAAGAAATTGCACTCAATCCAACGATAAGAGAGAGAGAGAGAAAGAGAGAGAGAGAGAGAGAGAGAGAGAGAAGATGCGGGGGGGGGGGGATTGGTACGAGATAATGTGACTAAATAGCAAAGTTTGTGCAAACAAAACAAAAAAGGTTGTATCTTAAAGATACTTCACCATACGTTCTACGGTAGTTGCTTTTGCGCGTTTACGTCATTCTTTATTTTCTTGTTCTTGTTGTTGGTGTTTAGTAGTGATTGCGGTGGCCTAGCCCTTTATGCCGCTTCTTGCGATGCAGTAGATGCAGTTGTGCAACCGTGAGGGAACGGCCCGTGACAGTATGGAAACGTGGAAATCCTAGAATCTAGAACTGTAATGTTTCATCAATTAAAAATGGCGCGAACGAGATGCACACGCAGCTGTACTGCGTGAGCATGCGGCACGCCTTCCCACTTCTGAATTCTTATGATGATTGCATAGGATCAAACACATTCCACTTGCTACGTTTGAAACATGTTATGCATATGATTAGTACTACCAGCGTCTCCGTTGGGCGCCACTTAACTATTACATAGAAGCCAGATGTATTGTCATGATGCGGCCGATGCGTTAAAAACATTTCATATGCTTAGTTTCTTTCAGCCTTTCTCAACCTCAGTGAAAAGGAACAAATCATATTCGGATGCTCATTATATACACTTGAAACAAATATATACATATACATATATACATTACATATATTTATAGCATGTATAAGTGCATGATGGTAGCAATTATGAATTACATTTTGCGTAGCAGCTGCCAATGGAGGAAAAAAGGGACATTTAGAAACCGGGACGACGAGGAAGCGATCATCTCGACATTGCTTTGCGTTCCGTTTGCAATATACGTGCTCCAGCTCTATCTATTTAACTTGCAAAACTTGTAGAACACTCACGGACGGGAAGACTATAGGTCAATATTTTCTCACGGCTCAATAAAGGCACATTGGTAGGCAAATGCAAGAGAACACGTTCCAAATGGATAGACCGGATCGGTTAACTGCAGCAAACGTTACTGGCTCGCGGGACTTCATCTGCACACCGGTCAACGTAAAGAATGTGAAACACGTAAACATAGGAAAATAGTAAAGAAGAAGAATATACGAGAAGAAAAAAAAACGATCAAAAAGCATGAAAAAATGGATAGAATTGATGCAATGAAAACAAGTGCAATAGTAATAAGCTCTTTCTTCCTTCTCGAAATAGATAATATCATCATTTTCCAAATCTTTCTTCCATTGTGTTGCGAGGGTGTGTTGCAGCGACAAAACTTTACTAATAAAAAGAATAAAAAATATTGCTCTCCAGTACCTTTGCGTGTGTTTTTTTTTAAATTAAAGTAGCATTGTGGTAACCATTATTTGCGTTCCATATATCGTCATGGTTACAGTTGTGAGAATTTTTAGCACTTGGCTGTTAAAAACTATTACAGATTCTTTATATGTTGCCGGCATATTCATCAAGGATATGTATAGTAGGTGTTACTCAGCGCCAATAAAGCTGCTGAGCAACTAGGAAAAAGTAGGCGCTGAAACGGGAAACATGCACAGAGCGAACAAGCAGGCTCTTTGCATCATTTGCTCGAGGGTGATGTCGAGGGTGATGTCGAGCTGTAGCCCCTAGCACCGGAGGGGAGGGGCGAGCAAAGCGAGCAGTTGCCTAGCAACGACAGTAGGGGAAGCTGGGGTGTGCGAAGCGAACATTCAGTTACTTAGCGACGGAAGGAAAAACGCATCACGATGTTGGTGAGTGTGTGCGTCAGCACACACGTGGAGTTTGGCGTTCAGCGTAATTTCGAGATTTATAGAAAGAGCACTTCACTTTACACACTCGCGGACTCAAAACACGCACGGACTCTCACGGACACACGCACGCCGGACGCAACACAACCGTAAAGGTCTTTCCGGAAGCGGTACACACTTATCCGTCAATTTTTTGGCGGTGTTAGGGATCGGTAGATTTACAAAAAACCACACACATCCACATTCACTCACGGGCGCATGGACGCACTCACCACGCACAAGTTTTCGAAACCCGGTGCGAATCAACACCGGGAAAACTAAAAACCGAAGCGAAATTCACGAGCGTCCGTATGCACCAGAAAAGTAGCAACACCAGAGGGCAGTAATTCTTTGCAGCGCGAGCCTACTTGATTGAAGCAAAATAAATCGATGAGCCAAGCGAGCACGTATTTCGTAGCTCGATATCAACATATGGAAATCAAAACTGATCTTGAAAGTGCAAACTTTATGATCATTTTTTATGTGACTAGTTAATACGGCCCGGTTACAGGGATACGCGATCCAACTATGGTTATGTTGGCCCGTGAGAGTTAAATCCATTTCAAACTTAAGCCGTGTCCCAAGTTTGTTAACTAACAAACCATACGAAAATTTCAATTTGCATAAGAATGTCCCCGCTATGTAAGGTATGGAATGATAATATGTATTATTAGCAATGAATAGCATGTCCGTTTGTGGTATTGTCACACACGGTTGTCACCTATTTATTCAAAAATATTTATAAAACATTGGATTGGCCCGGCCAGGTGCTGTATTGGTCGCCGGTCTTCACACGCCAGGGCCCGTACCACAGTCCTATTCCGACCGTCTTCTCCTAGCATTGATTGTAGGAGGAGCAACACGGTAGGCTTGACTGCATAGGTCAAACTCCAAATAGGAATAACATTGTCTAAACACATGATTAGATAATTACTTTTTTTTTGCACGCCCGGTACCCGGTACACGCCCGCTTTGCCAATTTCGGGATCATTGGAGCGTCCAAGAAACGTTGAATATTTGGGTAGTCCTCCAACTTTTTTTCTCATCATTGATTTGTTGAAAATCCGTTGAAAAACCGGTATTGAAGAAGATGAATGACCATTTTGATATAGGCCTGCCATACTCGACCGTCATAGTTTGAAAATACGACGATGCGCACGATTTTTCTCTGGTTTGTACACTTTGCGTAGTTTTGGCATTGCAGTAGACATTGTCGAGCTTTCTCACTCGTGCTCGCACTCGCTATGGTGAGCACATGACGGTGGTGAGCGTAGGTAGTGAACGTAGGAAAATGAGCGTAGGAATTTTGTACATTTGTTTGTACGTAGGAAAGGTAGCTCTATACGCGAGACGCTTCACGTAGGCCCACAAACCCGAAGTCATACAAAACGAAGTAGGAAGACGTCCATTTCGTTCCGCTTTTGTGGGGTAGAACGGATACGAAGCCATGAGAAAACCCGAAGAGCGCTCACGCGAGAGAGCGCTCTCGTGTTCAATGTATTGGTGAGACATTTATGAGAGTTTTCGAAACAGCTATTTGTCTCTTTCGTTATGGTGCGTTGCTGTGATCACAACAAAGACAGGTAACACACTGATTTTACCTTTCTTATTTTTTGAAGATAACTATTGAGATGAATACAAACTGTCTTTTGCTATGTCATTAAATGAATCATTATTCACTGTTATTCAAGGACCCAACATTATTTAAAGAAATATCATTAACTTTGTTAGCGTGTGGCAAAATCTGAAACTCTCGACCTCCTCATACGTAAATAAATAATGACGGCATTTATTTTTGCAAACAGAATAAATTCAAGATGTTAGTTAACATGATTTACGACGCTAACGATTTCTTGATGATGAATTGTTTATTTATAGTATAATGTATTCAAAACAGAATTTCGTACTAATTCTCAAAACTGTAGAAAGATGTAAGCTCTGAAAAGAGCTGGTGGAT
>KB673601.1:0-10234 GCA_000349145.1 Anopheles dirus
ATTTCTACAACACTGTCTACAGAACTCTCCAGAACAGAACTTTCCTTATATTTTTACTCAATAAAATAAACAGGTAACTAAGAGGGAGAGAACTACTCTTTTAACCAGAGCATATCGTGGTAGTGTATTAGTTCGGATGTTATTAGAACAAAATGATTTGTGGTCAGTATCATGCATTGCAATGCACTTTTGAAAACACCGATGCACGATTCCACAAATACATATCCATATACAAATGTAAACGAACAAACTTTGCTTAACTTTATCGCAAAATAGATTGCTTCAAACGATAAATCTTCTTAAGGAGGGGGGGGGAGGGGGGAGTTCGGTCTGTACGGCTGAAAAACGACACTTTTTCTCGATTTTTTTTAACGAGATACGGGCAATGTTTATTAAACATCAATATAACAATATCGTTGACCGATGTTTTAAGAATATTACGTGAAAATTTCAGCTAAAACTATTAACAAATGAGCCGTAGGCAGCAAATCTCCCGAGACGATAAAAAATAAAATTGAAATGTGGTGGACATCGTAACTCGTGAACGGATCATCTGAAACAAAAAAACCAAAAATATTCTGTTTTTGGACATATTTCCCCAGGTAAAGCTGTCGAGGTTTTTTTTTAATTTTGGTGACCGTCTGAAGTCAAAACTGCGATTTTTGCCTTAAAAATCGCACATATTCGTTGTTATAAAAATAAAACAACAAAAAACATAATAAAAACTCGACAGCGTTACCTCATGAATTATAATGAGAAAGTGTGTGCAAAATTTTAGGAGGATCGGTCGAGTAGTTTTTGCGGGACAGTGTTCACCGACTTTAAAAAAATGAAGTGTGGGAAAATCGCTTCAAAGTTTTTGATAAGAGAAAACCGATCTTTTTCCTGTTTCCTGACATTGCTTTACGAGGGCCTGTAAGTTATAAACTTACTCTTAACTGGGCGCTGAAAGCCTATGTACTATATCTACTGCTACGAAAGAGCTGTATGTATAAGTATGTACAGATGTTAGGTATGCATTTGACTCGAACAATGACGAATTTGCAACCACCGTTGCGACCCTCCGGAGCAGTTGCGCAGGTATAAAAAATACTCTCGAATGTTTAAAAATTGATAACTCCGCGAGTTTTGCTCGAATCGCTATAAAATTAGAACACAACATTCCAAAATTAATAGATCAAATCTTTACAACGGCTGTTATAAATGTTGAAAAGATAAGCTATCTGAGCCAGAAGAAACCAACATTTGTATCTTAATTTAAAAGTATGAAACATGAAAGATACTTAATCGCAAAGCTAATTTATACGATATTGTAAGCTATCCTGAATAAGAAAACCAATAATAGAGACGCTGTGCGATTAATCTTACCTAGCTACGATGTTCCAACGTCGTTGCATCAATTGCATCAAGAACACTCAAATGAATGGATTCAAAAATTCTCCCGATAATAATCTCACAATACTTTTTTCTTACAGAGTTCGCGTCCACAATGCATCTCACAATCAACAGTGCACCGTCGCTCAGCAACGGTAGTGGGGGAGGTGGTGGTGGTGGCGGAGGAGGGAACAACGGTCCCACCAATGGAAGCGGTGGTGGCACGGGAGGCGGAGGTGGAGGCCTGACAGTCTGTGCGCCGACCGGCAACGGTCACTCTGGCCATCATGGTGGATCGGGCGGTGGTGGTGGCGGCACGGGAGGCTCCGGCAGTAATGGCACCGGCACCAGCGGCGGCGGCGGCGGAACCGGAAACGCTGGCGGCACCGTGACCAACAGCAACGGATCGAGCACGGGTGCCGGCGGCGAAAGTGGCCCACCGTCGGCGGCCAGTATACTGAACGACACCTACACAAAAATGACGTCAGACATCCTGGCAGAACGGACGTTGGGCGACTTTCTGTCCGAGCACCCGGGCGAGCTGATCCGAACCGGGAGTCCTCTGTTTGTGTGCACAGTGTTGCCCCCTCACTGGCGCTCGAATAAAACACTTCCGGTTGCGTTCAAGGTCGTCGCGCTCGGCGACGTCGGCGACGGCACGATGGTGACGGTGCGAGCCGGCAACGATGAGAACTACTGCGCCGAACTGCGAAACTGCACTGCGGTCATGAAGAACCAGGTGGCCAAGTTCAACGATCTTCGATTCGTCGGCCGCAGTGGCCGTGGTGAGTACGGTTTCAGTACAGCCATTCTTTCGACCCATCGTGTAAAGCGACCAGTATCAGTACTTTGTTGCTTATGCGTTACATATATTTGTTCCCAATATCAAAATTATGCAGTGAATCATTATCGCAGACATGTTCATTCACATGGTTTAATGTAGTCGTATGACAATCTTATTATTTTAGTATATCGTTGAAATTACTGGAGGACTTAAGTACCAATGTATACGTCGAGTGAACCTCGAATATATTACTGGTGAGACAAAGAATACTACAAAATTGAACAGAACTCGAAGAGCATGGAAAACGATAACTACGAACAGAGGGTAACTAACCATCATTACATCATAACTATGGGTAATAATTCAAACCTACAAACAAAAAATGGAATTTTCCACGTGTTGAAAGTTCTTTACGGTTATTAGCTATTTTAATTTTGCTATAAAAACCTCTAAGACCGTAAAAAATAATCCTTTTATATAAATGATTATAAATAAAACGCATATCTTACACAATGCAATAACATTGTTTTGTGAATATGTAAGTTCTGAATACCGGTAAATGGAAAAATGTTATGTTCTTGCTCAATTGTGCTTGTATGTATTTATTAGTATTATTTAAAAAAATGTTTTATTTGTCGAGACCAAAGAAAAAAGAAGAACAGATAGGGCCACATATTAACTGGATTATAGACCTGGAATAGTTGGTGCATAGCTGGTAAAAAAATCAAACCTGTTAGTAAACACCAGCCCAAAATAGCGTTCTAGGTCGAGAGCAGATAGGCACGTAAGGAGTAGCAAATTATTTATTTATGTTTTCCATTTTTGAATTTATCGACGTTTTCAAAACCCCATTTAAAAAGCATAGTCTCATAAGAAACATAAGTAAGAACTATTTCAATAGCTCTAATATATGTTTTTGAGAAACCGCTGTCCAATGTTTCAAAAGTGCCAATTGATACCAAAAAATATCATAAGCTTGTGGTAACAAGTTCATAGTATTGCTTGATCGCTGCTCTATCTTTTCTACAAATATTTAGTGATGATCTCTGTATGTGATCGAACTAACGAACTATATTAGACTGCTATCGCTCGAATTATTGAAACAACACAATAAATTTGAAAGGTTATTTCCTCATGTTTCTTTTCATGACCATATCAAATCTGACATAAAATGGGTTACAATGATATCTTTTTCCAAAGCAGCGAGACTGCGAACACAACATTACGGCCAATTAAGTTATATGTATATCGGTATTAAAGGAAGCGACGTTGGTCTTCACTACAAGCCAGGAACGGAAATCTTATTTTCATTTAATTTCAATTAATTTATTATAATACAATGTCTCCCATTGTGATTCAACATATAAGCGAACTTGAGACTAGTACAATCTAACCTAAAGTAGCCTAAAGTAGTTCCGCCGGATGCTTTAGCTTGTTGAACAGCTTCTTCTCGTTTGCCAGACGCCTTTCACGGCCTTTCTCGGTGAAGAGCTGACCTCTGTTGCCCTTGTATAAAGAGTAGCGTAAATCTTCATTTAACGCTAGTGTAAATGTTGTCGACGACACATCCAACTCGCGTGCCAACGCCCGCATGCCGATTCCTGCATTTCTCAATACTTTTTCCAAATTCGACAGGAATGCGTAGTTACGAACGCTATCCGATCGTCTTCCGATCCGATCGTCGTTTTGAACTTCCTCAAAATCCCTATTGCAGTTTTCCATCTCACTCCGAATCGTTTTCACGGTGTTCAGAGAATCGCCATGATGTCCCGATTCTGTTGTCTGGCGCGAATCGTTATTATGCATGTGATTGGTTTCCACAAGGCTGGCTGGTTCCACTTGCTCAATTCACTCGATATTTTTCTCACTGCTTATGTTGATACCTTTCGAATGAGGTATCGCTTGTGTTGATCTGTTAAGCCAACTACGACCTATAAACAAAAACACAACTGTCAAATTTGCGCCTCACACTCTGTACATATATGACTTCCTGTGCAAGGCAGACATACTTGAAATACTTTAATATTTGAAATACTTTAATGTAGTTGAGAATATGTGTTTTTGTAAATTAAGATGAGCATGCCATTACACGGTATTGGATAATTTGGTTAGTTACATTATAAAATGTTGCAACATAATTTAGAGATGAAATGTAGAACGGAACATGCATAATAGATCGAAGATTTTATGAGCCTTACCTACTAGGTCGTCGAAAAAGTATCCGCTTAGCATCCTGAATGCCAAATCGCTTTGATACTCACATCTCTGTCATTTTCAAACCTATTTCGATAACCGATAACCCCTCATTCAACGTGTGACAGTTCACGCTACATTTTACGAGTCAAAGTTACTGTTTTTCGTTTTGAGTTAATTGGCACAGGGCATTTCAGTGTGTGAGGTTTATGACAAAATGCTCTACGTGATGCATTCCCAATGGGAAAAACGCGATAGAAATTTGACAAAGAATTTGTGCAGTTTACAAAGTCTGGAATGACGAAGAAGCTGAAGCATAAAATTGCTGAATCACAGAAAACGATATTAACCCATTTCCAAAATGCCTGATAACGGGCGAAGAAAAAAGGTCAAATACAAGAATTCAACATCTCAGACCATCGCGGGATCTGGATTAACCACTAACAAAGTTTTGTTGAATGTTTGGTGGTGCTGGTAGGGCATTCTGCTTTATGCGGTTCTGATTTAACTGATTTTTCTGAGTTTAACCAGAAACTACCAATCCCGATTTGAAATGCCAGAATTGACTGGTTTTCCAACTAATTTTGAAGCAATCATCACTTGTTCATCACCTAAAGGATTATTTAGGGTTATCTTAAGGATTTTATAAAAAAATGGAACAGTTAGATTAAAAATGAGACTGTATTAGTAAAAAGGATAAAAAGTCATGAAATCATATGTCATCTGTCACCGCATCATTTTTATCTATACGTTGAAGTTATTCTTTTGATCTCAAAAGCTAATGGTCATATATTTTAGTAACGGCAATATACAATTAAAGCTGTTCAGTGGTTTAGTTTGTAGTTTTCTCAATTTCAACTGTATGATAGCAAGAGACGACAGTCTGGTAATGATGGTAAAGGTATGTTAAATTCGTAGAGAAAATTAACAAATAACAAATTAACTTTTGAGTTGCTATGCGTAATACAAGAGAAGAAGAGAAGGGAAAAAGATATAGTTAATGTCTTGATTACTGAAGATATCAAATTATTTTAGTTAAGATACAATGACGAAAGCGAACGTTATCGAAATGTTAGATAAAATAAAATAACGAATGTATCCTAATAGATCCCGACGGTTATGTGTTTTTTCTTCAGAATGCTAGATTATGACACATGAACTTCAACGAAGATAGCTTCAATTTACTTGAATATGTTTTTTGTCAAACATTTGAAACAAAAAACTATAGCGAATGTTTTATCCAATGTTCTCCGATAAGTACTAACTACAAATTACTAATAAAAAATGCTCTTTTACCGTCATATTTTCACACTTTATTCATAAGCCATTGACCATTACTGCTTTGCCTTAAATAAAAATAAATATACGGCGTTTTGGATATATGATCTATCATAAAAAATAGTCCATCCAAAAACAAAAATAGTAGCACACTTACTAGCTAGAAATCATTTAATTAAAAGTTGTTTTAACTTTTATTTAACCGATTCCACTCTAACCTGTTACGAAGGTTATTTGTATAATGCATATGTATTGAGTGTTTTTCCCGGTTGTAGATAATTCATCGGAAATACGTAGTAGTGCACCTCTCTATATTATGTGGTGTCAAATGAAGCTGTTACAAAATCAAAAGGAATACCCTATATACCCCTATAGCACCCTTTGTTGCCAACTAGTATGAGCTGCTAGCTTGGATATATCTGTACACAATTCACTCGCTGCTCTTACATGAGCATGTGCATGTTAATAAACCACCTTAAAGTATCGTTCGTGGGATGCTCCAACAAAAATACTAACCTGCGAATAAAACGTCTGCAACAGCTGAAAAAATTGTTACATTTTTTCACTTATTCCGCGTTCACCCCCCCTCCCCCTCTCCCTCCTCTCCACGGTCCCCTCCAACCACCAATCCACCTGTCGAACTACGCTTAATTGCATTATTGTACTTTTTGTTGTCCTGCAGAATTCCCACTGATATTTTTCCCCAGGTATTGTTATTCGTCTGATGTTCGTTTTGGTATTTTGTAAATAATAATAACTCTTCGGTGCAAACAGTATGCAAATGTTCTGTTATATTTTTAATGTATCGATACATTGCTTACGAACGGTTCACGTTTTAAAAAAATCGTAATTGATAATAAACAAAAATTTACATAAAAAGCCTTACATATATTTTCTTCGACCTCATATTGTAGTTGCTTGGAGTATAAAACAAATAAAGTTGACATTATGTAAGACTGACACATATAATGGTCCAAAATCAATTACCATTGTTAAAAAAATTCTTTTAAAATCATTTTCAGTTTAAATAGTATCAATTAACATTAATTAACATTAAGTTTTTCAATTGCATATTGCATGTTGCATAGCTTGGCCCAAACGCAGATCAGTAGTAAAAATGAATTTGAAGGATTTCCCGAACCTTCAAGGGTTGATCAATACCGCAGGGGAACAACAAAAACAAAGCCGATTTGTTTCAATAACCATAATCCTATCGAATCAAATCATGCCCTTTTCTACCGCGTCGCACAAGCTTGCGTACTTGCGTTCGAATTTTTTACACCCATCGGCGGTTTTCCTCCCGCTTTGGGTTGGGAAATCCGTGTACCGTGTTGATTGATACGATTTACTTTCCATCCGCGAATGTTTTCTCGCTTGTTTTGCGTTGCTTGCCAATCAACAGCATCGCTGTTGCATCTGTTCGTGAATATTGTTACAATTTAAAAAGTGCTGAATCTTCAAATTAAATTACGTCTAACGCTGTAGATGTCGTGGCGCTTTAAACGTTTCTCTGGATCGATTATCGTTGCCCGAGTTATCGCCGCGTGTAAGCCCAAGTGCATGATTACACAATGCCGCTCGGAAAACATACTCCGCCTTCTTCGAACCTGCAGCAAAAATCAACTCCCCGTCGCTACCTTGGGGCCGTTCAACGACAACATCAACACGACAGCACGCACACAGCGCCATCGGCACGAGAAAATGAGCCGCAGGTTGTGGGTGCGGTTGCCGGAGCGTTAAGTAGTTCTGGTGTTAAGCCCAAGCTTAAAAGAGTATTACGAAGCGGCTGCCTAGCCAACCCGCTGCTATTGGCAACGGAGAACGTCAGTTTCTGAGAACGGGGGACGGAATGGGGAGTTGATTTTTAGACGAACTCACTGATGGGCTGATGGCAGTTTGTTGTTTATCCTGCTATATGCTGCTTTTCGGTGTCATTTTCACGGCATTTCAGGAAGAGGCGGATTAAACAAAAAATGTATGAAAGCATCTGTCTATTTCTCCCGGGAGTTTCATGACGAGGAAGTGTAGGAACGCGTAGGTGGGCAGGAAGAGCAGCATGATAAAGTACCAAAAACAGAACCATAATTTTTCTCAATCGTCTTCACGGATGTGTCGAAAAACGAACTGCTGTCTGTGAAGATTCCAACCAATTCCATCACCTACGTGTGTGTGCTGATAGCGGAGGAAGGGTATCTGAAAAAGCGGGATGTTTCTAAACGAGACATTCAATACGAAAGATGTTCCGCTTCGGAAGCCCTTCTACGCAACATCATGCATGCGATGCGAGGAATCAAAGTAAACGTATGTGTGTAGTGTTGAGCAAGACTGCCAAAGTGGTTAAGATATGCAAAACACCACTTTCCTCATTTTAATCACTTCCCTCCCACTTTCGGCCAGCTGGTGAAGTCCTTGTCCTAAGCTTCCGGCTATACCGGTTCGGTTTTAATGATGCGAACATTTCGGAAAATTTTCATTAAACAACTCTCGCCGTAACTCTCAGCCAGAACCCTCGGCTTTCCGAGCTGGATGGCTAGCGAAGGCCCGTGTGCGTTGGATTGCAAGTGTATATTTGTGACGTGCGTGTATGTGAGTGTATGAACACAGAACTGGATTGGGTACAATATCCTAGGACTTTAAATGTAGCAATACCCAATATCCGAGCTAGTCCTTACGTCAATAACGATGATGTTACGTTTCGATTTCTAGGTTGGTGTTGTGTTTACAACCACTGCTTACAACAAACCGGATTTTTTTAAAATTATTTTCCCCTGCTATGGGAGAAAACGAGTAAAACTGGTGGCTAATTGACTCATAGGTATTCGCAAGATTATTCTATACAATCGTTGTGTGTCTGACGATTTTTTTACAACACCAACACTTTGAACACGAAGGCCGAAGCTTTGGACACGTTGAGGAAATCAAGGTTCTATTACACCAATCACATTTTTGTTGATTTTAATAAGTGTGTACTTCGCACTGTCCCAATTATTGCAAGACTGCAACAAAGTTTCGGCAAATGCAGGTAATGGTTGGCAATTTACTGTTATACCGTATAACATTGAATATTAAACAGCAACAGATTGCATAATAAATCAAAGCAGCGTCTGTTGATTGATTCTTGCATGTTTACATGGTTGTTCCTACCTTTTCTATCATTGTCCACACGCCTGGTGTTCCGTACACCTTTCTGCTAATAGCATTGAGGTATAAATAACATTTTATTCAATTCACATCGCACGGATATAAAGATGTTTCTAGCTTCCGGTGCACGGTTTCGTTTGTTTCATGCTCCTGGTATATATGTTTCCAACGCTTGTTACGGTACATCCACTCCCACCACAAATATATCCTTCCACGCGGTAATACAAACTCACCTAATTTTGGGTAGCGTGCTCCCACTTCGTTGACTACCATGATAATTCGCTCATCATCCGCAGGTCGCGAGATATGTAGGTTATGAATATTGGATACAAGAACGTACGTTCCACAGATGTTCCTAGCGTTGGCAACAAGGGGTTTTCCCCTTTTGGCATAGGAAAGCAGAAGCACATGTGCACCCGGTCGATCGTTTCGTTTACCCTTTGCGAAGGCTCCTACGGAGGGATTTTGTTTTGCTTTCAATTAACACCCCTTTTATCAGTGCCATCGCAACTACCTTATCCGCCAGGACGGTTCCAGAGCGTACGTGGGAACGTCTAATATTGTTGACGCATATATCGTCAATTTAAACACATAAGGGCGACGTTCCCTTGCCTCATATAAGCACCTTCAGCAGTTTGCTGTTTTAAGTCGCAACATACTCTCAGACAGCAGACCCGTCTCTTGCATTACTTTGTCTATCAAAATGGTTAGATTCAACTCATCAAGAAACGTCAGATGAGAAAATGATACAATTATTATGCTTTAAAAATTAATAATTTTTTTATTGCAATATTTGGAATTTTTATTTTAAAGAAAAACTCTAAAATAACAATAATAATCGTAAGCGTTGACTAAACATCATGTTTAAGTGATGACCATCAGTGATAAATTGACAGTGTTGAAACGATTTTAACAAAATTCTGATTCTGAAATTGCTGCACTGATTCCTAATAACATAGTATTTGGTGCATCAACGAGAAAGTCGACTGGTATCACATTACATTTGATTCGCAAAGTAAATTATGCAGTTAAATTAGAAAGATGATTATACAAATTTGGGTAATAGTGAGTTTTGCATATATTCACGTTCTAATGTTCAAATCACAATCCTAGCCACAAACTAAATGTAGGTAAAATTCAGTTAAAAGAAATCTTTCACGCACAATAAGTAATGTACATGTACATGTGTATGTCGTTTGAATATTTGTAAAAATAAATAAAATCGAATATATTCATCACCAAAGAAATGACTATGCGAATGGAACTATTTAAGGGGACTGGCAGTCAATGACGAGTACTCTTCTCTCTTTATGCCTGTGGTGCTTTATATTTACCCTAAATATGTATATTCAAACGTGATGCAAGGTTAATAGTTGTAATCTGCACAATTGGACCGTAGTTATACTAAATTCTGTTATTATTATTATTGTTATTATTATTATTATTATTATTATTATTATTATT
>KB673612.1:0-10690 GCA_000349145.1 Anopheles dirus
TCATACATAAAAAATGGTGTTACATGCGTTACGTTTGTTGACTGGGATACGTATAAAAGGCGTTACGTTACGTTTGTTGGCTGGGTCGGTTGAAGTGTGGTAAACAGATGTCAAACTCAATTGAAATATGGCGCTCAGGAAAATAATACATTTGACAGCTGAAGTTTGTGGAATGCAATTTAACCGACCTGTTTTTTTTTATTTCAACACAAAAAACCGCTTGGGCGGGATGTGCATGTTAACGATCTTTGGCTCAGATCTTCTTCTTTCGTACGAATTGTGTGGTTAATCTTCAGGTACGTAAGCCAAACCGTGCATTGTTTGTGGCCAAAATAAGCTATTAAGAGAGCAATCTTAAAATTTCTATCGCTAGCTGATTGTTTTGATCAGCGACAGGATCAGAATACCGGTAAATGATTCCGACCTTTGTCTGTCAATCTCTGCGCAGAGCGTGCTTTATATCTTGTTACTTGCGCCGCGCACTGATATCCTGTCAATAGCCATGCGAAATACTCTTTTGTGTTTAAAAATAGCCTGATACGACGCATTTTCCGAATTTTGGCAACATTTTAATAAGAACGAGGACACCGCAATGTTCCTTTTCAGATTGTTAAACCATAATAAAACAGCCAACATGGAAAGTATGGATATTTCGTATGGTGAAGCAGCCGCGGGTAATGAATCTACCATGATTTGTAAGTATGTTGGGCGATCCTTTAGCGCCCCAACACATTCCATATAATAATCTCCCATTTTTTACCATACGTGCGGATGACAGATGATGAAGAAATGCATGAATGCTCGGAGAGAAACATTCACGTGAAGGAATTTGCACCCAATGATACTACCGTCCAGCAGGATTCAAATAATACGGTGTATATTAGTTCAGAGATCACAGGCTCATCAAATGCCACTGTTTTGCTCAACAACAGCTTCCCGAACCATTCTGAAGACGAACATAGTACCGACTCTTCCATTCGTTTTCCGCTGCAAGATTCTAAAGAGTCCAATCAATCGAACATTGTGCCTTGCAGCGTCAATATGGCTGAGCGTTTGAAATTCAATTTGCTGAATAATTCAACGCCATTTGAAGTGCCCACGCCAGACAAGGAAAACATGTTCGCGGAGGAATCGGGCCAAGCTCGAATCAACGTATTTCCCACCGAGGCGAAACATTCAAGTGACGCATTTCCACTGGATCATCCGGGAGTTTCTTCCGACCGTTCGTCAGTCTCAACATTCGCCGACGAAGAAGAACAGTTTATTCCAGCCAATGAATGTGAGTATTATAATGCTTTTACTGTAATATTCTTGTTTCTGGATCTGATGTTGAGAGTCTTATGATTTATTTACTTATAACTGAAGAAATGTGCTCATATCGATTTCAATCGACATATTTCAATATATTATAGCTCGATACCTCAGTGGTACAATCAAACTCTACAATAAGCATTTAACAGAAACTGTAGACGCTCTGATGTTATGGAGGTAGAATTTTCTTCAGTTTATTTCTACGAATTTGGGGAAACTGGTTCAGGTATTTTACAACTTGTGATTTGTTAATATGAGGTGGTAATTGCTTTTACACCACAAATTGTATACACACATCTCAGGTTATGTGACGTAGGGTATAACCGAGTAGATAGATATATTTAGATACTTAGAGATGGTAGGTGTAACAAATATGTTTTGTTCGGCCAGCAAAGGAAAAGAGTATCAAAAGACTATTGATTCATCAATTCATTTGGTTTTTGAATTGGAAGACGCATTTTAAACGGTCAGTCATCCTAAAATTCATTATTAACATTAACTTTTACAGAAAATACCATCCCAAAAATACCCTGTATAATAAGGGTTTTACTAGTGTTCTATGAAATGTATAATTGGTTGGAAAGGTTGTTTATTTAACATTATGAGAATAATTAATTACAGGTACCATGATGCTATTATCTATATGGCAAATAATGGTGTTTGTTAAAATGTGCAAAAATCATAGAAAGGCGTATTTTTTATTTGCTACAACTTCGGAGAACAACTTTTTCATCTCTCTGTAAGCTTTCGTTTTATTATCGTAAACCTAGTAGTCTTATACTAACGTTAAGTACTGTGTTAGTCTTGAATAAGTAAATATAGAGCTGTATAATAAGGTTTTCTTATATGTATAGGTTTATCAAAAAGTTACGTATGTGAAAAACATTCATTCATAATCCTTTGGTAATTATTTTTTTGAAGTGATTGACTGGAAAGTGTAGGTAGTCACTCTCAAAAACAGAAAGTCGTTCGAATTTATCGTGTCCGGATTAGCGTTGAAACAATCTGCAACAGAAAATTATAAAAACTCTAAAATGACCATTAGGTCTATACAGTGTGCTAATGCATTCAACGCGTTCGGGCCTCGGGAGTACTAAACACCATAATGTAAACCTATCGGTGAAAACAGGAATGTGCAAAAGAGATAGCATAATAGGTGAATTGTCATATGCTTGCCGCTCTCTTTTACCTCCTACGGATGGCCTTCGCGAGTACTTCGATTGGGAGTTGTATCGTATATATACATATATTTTGCTGCGACAGGAAAAGAGAAAAAACCGTATGACGGAATAAAACTTTCGCCTCGTGTAAGCTGTTCGATGTTTCAATGTGATCGCTAAAAGTAGCTGCTGCAAATAAGGTGTAAAAAGTGAACGCTACTTTACTATCGGGTTTTTCATCCTCAGATAACTTTTCGGCCGCCGATTTTGATTGTTTACTGTCTCGTGGTTGTCCGGAGCCTACGATAAGTACATCAAAATCGAGTACAGCATCCTCAGCGACGCCCTCAGTTGTGAACCTCCCAAGAAATTCGGTGCTGATTAATTTCGATCCACTTCTGCGTCGACAAACGATCCTGAAGCCGGAAGTTCCGCGTGCAGCAGAAGGTGTCGAAGGTGATCCATTTCCATGCCTGGCGTTAGCTGACTTTGCACAACAACAAAACCGAGAGTGTGCAGCTAGTCAACCAACATTTTACGACACTATCCAGAATACGTCAGAGTTGCGGAACACCGAAGTCAGTGTATTACTTTTGGAAAATTTGACACCATCGGCTTTACCGCTGGAAACGCGGTTTGTTACAAACCATAAGGACGGAGGTGTACAGCAAGCGAAGACTTTGTGCTGTCTGCTCGACACATCTGTACTTGTTTCCAGTGATACGGCATGCTCAAAACTGAATAGGAGCTCTCTTGACAAAACGGTGATTCAAAAAGATAGTGAAACGGCCGATTCTTTCAAGTCCTTGAATCATCTTCTACTTAGAACTACTTCCTTGGGGCACGATATATTAGGTGAACAAGCGGAACAAGGTGAATCATTACTGGTGCAGATTGGTTCCGACGTGCCTTTTGCATATCAAGAGGATTCACAGGATTCTACCACCGTGAGTGAACAGTATCCTGCCGAGGACACTACGCATACGTCAGACATAGAACACACCCAAGATTCAGTAGTCGCTAATATACCATCATCTACTGTAACGACAGCGACGGTAGAAGTTTCTATAAAGCCAATAGAAGACACAAACAGTATTCCTTATTTATCCAGCGCTTCTTGCGTAAGTTATGTCGATGTAACCTTTTTACATATCATATTTAATCTAGCTATATTGTAGGCTAACAATGATTTAACGCTTCAAAACGGAGAAATGCTTGCAGAACCGCAACCCGAAACACACAACAATACCATTCTAAACATGAGGTAATATATAATTGGAAAGCGAGCAGAGTATTTTATCAATGTATATATATTCACTCTTTTTATGGTTGACAATATTTTTACTGCTCTAGCGACGATCGATCCACAACAAACGAGGATGGATATGTTGAAGTTGGCAAGAAGTGTAAAAATGAAGAGTAAGTGGCACCTCTAAATTGTTGAGAACTAATTGTTATATTAATTTAGGTTTTTTGGTAATGTTATGTTTGGTTTGGAAAGGTTTTCGAAGGTAAAACTAATTCCTTATAACCTTGAAACAGCAGCACCGATTAGACTTTATTTGGGACATGACGGGAAGCTTTGTGAACTATTCAACAAATCCTCATTCGCTGATTGTTATTTTACTCTCAAACTTTTTTAATTTCTTCCTCATGGGCACCAGTACTATGTAATGTATTATATAAAAACATTAACCACCACCAAAAGTATTATATAAAAATAATTAAACGATCATATCATATGAGAAACGATCATATGAGAAAAGCAAATATACAAACAATTAATATACATTGTTTGTTGACCGATAATTTTATATAAATTTGAACGAGCCAAATTTTAAAAATTAACTTCTCTTGTCTACTGACCATAAAAGCTGAGACCACAAACCTCTTGTGGCAGAGTAGATTTATTTATAACCATCACAACGACAAGGGGGGGGGGGGGGGAGAGCGCGGAGCACATGAGAGCGCGTTGAACATGGAACGAGGAATGGGAAAAGGGATCCCAACAAACAGTTTTTCCAAAGATAGAGTCCTCTGAACCGTAGACATGCACACCCATTTTCTTTAGAGTAAAATTTTAAGCATTCTACGAACAATATTTTAAATATTTCAGGGTTAATATTGCTGATATGGAGAAAAAAATGCATGACGTTGAACTCAGAGAAGAGGGTATGTTGAAGCGGATCACTGAGAAGGATAAAACAATTTCCAAGATGAGGTACATATTTCTATATGACATACTAGTTTCATATACTGCACATAATACATAAACTATACATGTTGATATTTTATATATTTTTCTCTCAATTAAAAGCAATGTTGTTGAGGCATACGAACGAACAATAGCCGAGTTGATATCGGAAAAGGAAAGTCTTATTCGGAATCATGAAGCTGAATGCGAGAGTCTTAAGCAGGACAATGAGATCAACGCACAGCACTTGGAATCGCTAGAAAAAACCTTCTCAAACTTGTATGCGTGAGTGTTTAAGTTTTGTTGTATATTAATGTCCGCAACATTATATAATCCTTATAACGGTCCCTTTTTATATTTATAGAAAATATGAGAGAATGAAAAAGAACGCAATTAAGTACAAAGAGCACGAGGAGAAACTATTAGAGAAAGTGATGAAACTGGAAGAGTGTCTTAGAGCACATGAACAGCGGTACGAAAAAATGAAGAGTCATGCTATGAGTCAACTAGACATGTAAGTAAAAGCAGTTGGTGACAGCTGTTCAGATTCTAATTTGCTTCTTGTTCGTTTTTCTTACAGCGCCAATACCAAACTAGATGAGGCAATCCGCAATCATTCACAGGAATCGGCAAAATTTAAGGCTCAGATAAAGAAAGAGGAACTGAATCGAATTTCAATCAACGAACAGTTGATTCAAAAATCAAAAGAAAATGAAGAGCTGCTGAAAATATGCGATGAACTGATCAAATCAACCAACTGAAAGGTACCAACCCATATCTTTCACATGCATACAGTTTTCTCAAGCCCTCTAGAGTGCGCCCCTCGCAATGAATAGCAAATGTAGAGAACGATTCAGTGTTTCTTCACTCTATCAGCTTACATGCGACCGAAATAAAAGAGCTAATAAGTTTACCCTGTAGCAACTGTGCAGTACCGAGCAGCAGGTGGTCCTATGTTTTATATGCTTAAACGTTATACTTGTATCGGTTTTTCTTTTGTTTAAGGTTGTATCGACGTGGCTTAAAGATCTGATTATTGGTTTTGTTTTTCTATGTTTTCTTTTTATTTCAATACTGGAAGGTAAGGGAAAAAGGTAGCTCTCTATTTATTTTGATTTGTTAAAACACAACTATAACAGGAAAAAATGTAATAACTATTATTGAAGATGTTTAATTTCCTCGACATTTTTAACAGATGTACCAGAAGTCAAAGTTAGTTATATATGATTAGTCTTTTATGCAATTGCTAAATCATAATACGTTAATTAATCAGATGCATAAACTAAGCATTCAGAGAATATACACATTTGAGTAACGAAAGATGATCGCCTAGTTAATGAGAAGCCAATGTAACAAACCATGGAAACACTTCAGCAAAAGAGAATTAAAAACGCATAAATTAATAAATAACAGCTACGCAGTTATAACCATATTTAACTGCAAGTATTAACTATATCGTGGAACATGAAAGAATCCAGCATGTACTGCTAACATTTTTCAAAAAGTTTCAAAGCGAGGTGCTCGCACGATAAACTCAAAATTTTGTACAATCAATAGTAGTAATGAGGTTGTCTATTGCCATGTTTTTTTTTTTGGTTAGTAATACCTATGTGCGATAGAAGGGTACCGAAACGACTTGATACTCAAAGTGTTCTGCTGGAACACCTGCACAGAGGTGTTTAGGAGCGCATCGCTAATGCTTCCACAAGAACGGTCACAATACACAATTTGGATGACGGCGTGCGACGTGTGGTTTTTGGCCAGTTCTGAGTTGTGATTGGTTGGGTACTTTTTGTGAAAGAATTATTAGTTTTATCACGAGGTTTAGGGTCTAAAATCAGCCTGCTACGCGATTTTATATTTATTAACAATAATCTTGTGAGTCTCAAGAGATATAAAAAATATTTGTACAAATTCGAAGTACGAGCCGGAATTGAGGAAACATTACTGAACTACAGCAGCGTGATTCATATGGCATTCTTCTTCTTTTATAGCACAACAACCTTAAGTAGGTCTAGGCCTGTATTTTCTGTCTTTGATTTTGCTTTGTTATATCCGTAACATTGATAGTATGTTCTGCATAGGGGTAGACGGTCCACTGAGATTCGAACCCACAACTCCAGAACCTTTCACAGTGTCGAATCTTCGTCTGCGTATCGTTTATCCTGATTGTACTGGAGGTAACGATTCGACGCCATTCAGCCAATTTAGTTTGGTTCTCTCATATCATCTACATATTATGGATGACGTTTACGAACAGGGCTTGATTTGCTATATCTGTGGTCTCTGTTGTCGCAAGAGCATGATCGAATTAATTACTTTTTCTTTACTTTTTTTTTCGAACAACTCAACCAACAGTAAGAATATCATTATTATAAGATACGGATGACCATACGTCATCCAGACAGCACGGTCTACGATACACCTCCAATGAACTAGGTCCGTGGAAGCTCCATGGCACTAGTATTTCGCGCGTTTGCCAGGCACATCATCACGCCACCTAGCACGCTGCGCTTCCTGCCACTGTCGACCACTAGGATAAACATGCCCTACCCTGCGCAATCGTCCGGATTTGGCATTCCAATTAATACTCTTTAGTTATACTTTAGTATAAACTTTAGTTCGAGGTTCGTTCTCGTCTTGCATATCCCTTCTCTCTGGGGGCCACAAAATGTTGACCGGAGGGCTCTGCGTTCGATAACGCAGGGCCCCTCCGTTCGTATGATATTCAGTACAAATGCCTGATGTTATTTACAACATTTAAATAACATTATTTTCAATAACAATTAATAACTCTCATTTCCGTTGAATAAATCGACTTTATTTGGATAACTTGTTTTGCAATACCATCTAAAAGAACTCACCCATTAGAGTGATCCTTTGAAGATAGGGTTGAGCTCGGCACAAGAGTAGCTCGTTAGATCGCTTCTCTTTACTGGAAGCTGATGAAGATGTTGCCGAAATGTTGAGCTTTTCATTTGTTTGCTCGGCCGAACGCTTTCTCTCTAAGAGCTGATAGAATTTTTCACTATCAAATTTAGATCTCCCTTGTCCCTGCTGCCCGACGGTTGTGTGGAATAAGTTTTGCACCAGCTTCACCAGGTTTGTAACCGTTTTGTCAGCTTCATGCTCCTTTCGTTCTTCACTGACAGTAGCTTGTGATTTGAAAACAATGGCGTCTGACTGCCCCATGGATATTGGTGCATCCACTATTGGTTCCGTTTCCAGTGGTAAAAAGTTCGCGTTTTCTTCAGTGTCGCATTTGTTGGGTTCTGTTGGGGTTGCGTATGGTTTTACTTCGGACTCGTCCGGCAACGACGGTGGCTGTGCTGCTGGAGCAACATATTCCTCGTCGGTCTGTGACAGTACATCCGTGTGTAGAAGCACATTCAATTTTGTTTCCTGTGCGCTCAAAACGGTTACTGTGGACGATATTGTTTTAGTTTTAATAGCCCCTGTAGTTCTATCATATTTTTCAATGTCTCGATTCATCGCGCTGCTTGTAGGAAGACTTATGGTAGTCATCTTTTCATCATCTTTTGTCACAATAGTGCTCGCAAACGTCGATTCTTTACGTGCAACGGGCTCCCATGGCGGAGCATTACACTTTTGCTTCGTATTTCGGGATTTCCGCTGGTTTCGCTGGAAGAATAATTCTCCCCGACGCATGTTTCGTTCACTTTGGCTTTCACTGGACGAATCAAATACGCTGCTGTGACGGGCTTCACAACACCGCAGAGCCGTTGGATCGATGGGATGGGCTTCTGTGTTAAAGATGTGGCCTCCCGCACCTACCACACACTGTTGCGTCCTAGATTTCCCATTTTCATTCCATTTTGTTTTAATCAGCGTGCCAATGCTGCCATCGTTGTGTAACACATTGCTTGGATCGAAGAGCAGGTACAGATATTTTGTCGTTTCGGCTAAAAAGAACGACTCCATGCGGTCCTCTTGCTGATGGGTCAGAACGTTACGTATTGTCGCATATCCACAGGCCGTCTTGGCGCTATGCTCTATACTCTCGAGAATATTCTCACCGACTTCGAGCAAGAATGGATCGTTCGTTGCTCGGTATAGGTACATCACAGACTCGATCAGTTCTGGCCGTAAAGGATAATTTTCACGGTTTGTGCCTGCTTCTCCGGTTGGAATATTGTAGAACTCCGGTAGGAACCCATACTGGCGCCAGACAGTTTGGTAGTTGTGAAGTACGCGCAACGCCTCCTTGGTGTTACCATACAGACTGAGAAGTCCTGGCCAGTACGCTTCAAGTGACTGAAACACGGGAAGCGTTAGCTGGCCTTTGCTCATGCTTACCCAAACATACCAATCCTCGCGCTTCAGATAGCGATCGATCGATGCTTTACTCTCCAAGAAAGTGGCCATCAACGAAGTCTCTTCAAGCAAAATCGAACCCTTGACCAAATATTCGAAGTACGAATCGACCCCTGCGCCGATTCCAGCATCTTGTGCGATCCACCGGCCAGTTTGTACGTCGATATGATTTCCGTACAGTCCGATCGGTGAGCGATGGTCGTACAATGCGACGAGTGCATTCATCGCCACATCTTCGTACACAGGATTTCCGGTCAGTCTGCTGAGCGTGCCAAATTCTAAGATGAACGTTCCTATGCCGGCGGTGCACGTAACTGCGGTTTCCCCGTACGGTACTCCGTGACGCAGGTTCACTGTCCCATAAGGCATACCGGTAGCAGTGTCGAATGCCGGGAGCAAACGCTGTGCAACGTCCTCGGCCATACGCAGGAGTGGTCCTTCACAGGGCCAGCCGGGTTCGACGAGCCCCATCGACTGGAGATCTGCCTGGTGGGAGAGTAAATGCGCCGACAGCAGTCCACCAATGATGCGTATATTGGTTTCGAACACCGACACGTTAATGTCCGCATCAAAGGACCGATCACGCAGCAGTTGCACCACACGGCCAAATTCTGTGTAGTTACCCATGACTGCCAAAGTGTCGAGAGCATCGACCAGCGTAAGCGAATAGCTGCCCCATGTGTCGATTGCATCGCAGGATAAAGGCCGCAACTCGTCGTACGGTGCTCCGTACTGGAGATATCCATCGTACGCATGTTGAAACATTTGCCGTACTCGTTCACTAAAAAAAGTAATTAGGTATTATTAGCACATATAAGCTAGATCTTGGTACAAACGATCTTACCGCAGTTGGTGCATGTCACTGGAGGAATATTTTCTAATACCCTGCACTTCCAAACCAGATAGTAGCAACCATCCGGCAGTGAACCACCACACTATGGTAGCCATTGACCACCGTGAGCGCTTTATGATTTGAGGAACGATTTGGAAGTGTTTGCATTCTGCTTTAATGTCGGGCATTGCCTCGAACAGAAGGAAAACAACATCAAACTTATTTTGCCTACGCGGCCTACAGTATACACGGTAGAGGCAATCTGTTGTACGTTTGTTTACGTTTACGGTGGATTCATAGGCATGTCAAGGTAGCCATGTTGCGATGCTTGACGGCTATGGGTAATGTTTGTTTACGTCCATGTGTGCACCCACACACACACACACACACACACACATACACCCCTTGTCCTCCATTGTAAAAAAAAACACACACAGAAGCATAGCCGGTTTATCGAGGAACACACTTCTGGTGTAAGAAATGTTATCGCTGTTTGTAAGTACATGTTAATTTTACTTACATTACATTACATTATGTCATTACTATATTTGCATTACCTAATATTAGCTAATTTGTCCTTTTTGTCCCACAGACAAAATCTATCATAACCCCGTTGACAGGATGTGCTCGATTCGAACAGCTTAACGAAGATTTTTGAACTTGTCGAGCAGCCTGCAGCAAAAGTTGTGTGTGTGTGCGCTGGCTAGCTCGACTGGCACACACACACAAATTCGAGGACGCCGCCGAAACAAATTGACAATTTTCGTTTGTTTTGGTTTTGCTGGAAGCAACTGCAGGCGTCGTTTTTGGTCTAGGCGAAAATCATTCATTTTAGTGAAATATTGTTAAATGCGGGGA
>KB673634.1:17590-65916 GCA_000349145.1 Anopheles dirus
CGATGGTGAAGAGGGGAAGCGGAGAGGGGAAGAATGGGGAAAAAGGTCTGCTATATATTTTTTGCGTTGTCAATCTTGAGTCGAAAATTGCCAAATTTTTCTGCCTTCCGGATGGAATTTCGACCCAAGAACAAGGAGCTGTCAAAAAATTTCGGCGACCGAGATTTGGGTCGAAATTTGGGTCGAAAATTTGAAAAATCGTGAGATTTTGCTACTGGTGATTATTTCGGGCAATGGCTGCCCAGGGTGCTGGGACCCCTGGGAGCGGGAGAAAGAACTGAAGAATGAGAGCGGCAACGAGAGCGGCAAACGAGGGACGGGCTAGCGATGACGTTAGCCTGGCTTGTTATTTGACTGTTAACAAGCCGATAACATGCCAATAACAAGCCACACAAGTTGTATGGGATTTTCATGCAAGTTTCAACGGACTTTGCCGGGTGGGTAGGATAAAACATTTTGAATAAGACACATAATATATATTTTTTATAATTTCCAAAAAATAAAAAACAACTCTTAATATTTATGCATATTAGACTTCAAGCTTCAATAAAAAAATCAACATTGTAAACACTATTGTTGTATGGATTTGCACTGGTTTATTTACGGAAGTTACAGAAGGTTCGGAAGTTTAACAGAAGGTACGGAAGTTTTGGAGCCATGTCCAGGCCGACCGGTGGCTGTGGACAGACTGACAGCTGTCAAAATCAGGATCTGGCTGAACGAATGTACCACTGCACAGTGGGATGGTCACTCAGGGGTTTACAACATGGATTGTTAAAAAAAAAACATTCCAAAAGCCAAATCCGATTCGTTTCCGCAACACAACACGTTGTTGAAATCTCTCCATACAGCGAGGAACGATCGTTCCCGGATAGCACAGTTCAACTTGCTCGTGAGTAATGTGTATACCACTTTTAACACCAGTTTTAAACTCTATCAGTGTAAACGCCAGTTTCTATGGAAGCGAGTGCCAAATGACACCCAAGTGACAGCAGGAGCGATCGAATTTTTTTCGATCGAAAAATTGTGCTGAGGTCGAAGAAATAGAAAAACCGTTCCCAAGCAACAAATAAAGGACAGGGGTTGCCTACTTTAACAGCACGTACAGTTCAGTATACTGGTGCGTTGCATTCCTCATTTAAATAAACTACACAAAAATCATAAGAAAATGGCTACATTTGGTTTGAAAACGGTCAACGCGGTTGTTCTGTCGTTTGATGGTAAGCCAGAAAATGTAAAGATGTTCATAAAGTTTTATGTTGTCACCACAAATAAAACACGAACAAGCGTAGGGTAAAAACTTTACAACAATTATTCGCTTATATTTATAACATAAAACACGCACGCGAAAACACACCGTGATCAGATCCGTCCTGTTCCACAGCACAGCTGGCTAGCGAGAGCGCGCGTGCTGCCGTTGACCCGCGCGACCCCGGATCGCTACACTCATTTGCGAGAGCCCCTGGACCCCAGGTTGGATCCATCGCGCATCTGCTACTCCATAACATAAAGGCAATCAAAATAGCCAAAGATCTGGCTAAGGATAAAAAAGTAATGCTAGTCAGGGTACTAGAGACTAAACCGACAGGAAAGGTAGCTCAAACAATGCCCGAGGAAATTATGAAAGTTAACGACTTCATCGCGGAAATCAAGAAGAGATTTTAAGAAAAACCCGATCCTTTGAAAGTGATCGCTGCAATAAAGACAGTTAGAAAAACGGATAATAAAGCGATAGGAGCGGAGATTGAACTCAAACAAAACAAAGTCCCTGAAGACTTTGCAAATAAAATGGTAGTGCGACTAGGAGTAGACACCCTTGTGGAAAAAATAGGGGTGAGAAAACGAAAACGCTGCTAATGGCAACCAAATTTGAGACATTCTCAGAAGCAGTGCAAAGAATGCAGGAGCTTGACGCAGGAAGCACGGAAACCGCTAGAATGTTAACGGTTCAGAAAGATACGGAAAGTGATCAACCCAACAGGAGATATAACAGGCAGTTTATGTCATCGTATCAAAACAGGAACGAAGACAGATACAGTAAAAACAGAAGGTATCAGTAGAATTACAGGAATGGAAGAGGTGGGAGAGTAAAAAAAAAATAGGTTGTCAAAACTGCAACTTCTCTAACCGTGCAAATAGACGTAGCGCGAAATTTCTCGCGAGACATTTCCCAAAAGTAGCTCAATTTAGCAAACAGAGCTACTTTTCTCGCGAGATTTTTCTATTGTTGCATTGTTTATTGCTGAAACCTAAAATAAATTAAGCCTATTAATATATTTAATATTTTGTAGATTCACAACAACTAAAATTGTGGTAAATTTCTTCACCACAATGTTTTGTTTGCATTTAGAGACGCAGCACAGCTTGAGCAACACATTGAGCAACACATGAAATTGAGCTATTTCTAGGTTTGGGATGACAACGAGAGCCGTTTTTTATGTATGTACTTTACACCGAATGACAGCGAGAAATTTCTCGCGAGAAATTTCGCGCTACGTCTATTTGCACGGTAAGAGACGAGACCCATCCAATCGCAACGGATACCCACCCAACACACAAAAGCTTCCAAAATCGCAAAACTGGTAATAACCGATAAAGCGGAAACAACCAAATCAGACAGGCAATTGCAAGCTGCGCACACAATGTGCCACCACAGCAAAATTGTCATCAAAATTCTTAACGAATTTTGATCGCACAAGAGGAAAAGCAAACTAATTCATCCTGTACCTATAGCACAGAAGAAGATACAAGAATGCTCCAAGCATCCAACGGCAACGCTGACCATTTTTTGGTTATGGTTTGGTTAAGTTTGCCAGTTTTTGCAATGAACTTATCAGCAAGCAATTACATAAAAGTAAAACTGGATATGACGAAGGATAAATATAGCATACTTATCTTAGATACAGGTGCTAATGTATCCTTATTTAAAATGAACAAAGTCGAACCAGATCAAATAGAACCACCAATAGAAAAATCAATTTAAAAGACCTTAGCAGCACAGTAACAACAACAATAGCAGCAAATATCAAAAATCAAATTTGAATATAATTTGGTTGAACATGAATTTAACCTTATAATTCCTATTGATATTAATTCAGATGGAATCATTGAAAAATATTTTCTAGACATTGTAGATGAACGAGATCAATGTTATGTGCCTAATATGACTAATCAAAACATAATTTAAAAACAGATTTTGCTGTAAGCATCATATTTTATTTAACTTCAATAACACAGCATACATCTAAATTGCAGGCATGACTTTTGTGAACAGTACTGTTCTACACCACAAATTATACAATATTCGACAGTTTTTCCCCAATATATTTCGTGTATACTTTTGAAGCATCTAGAGATTAAAACTATCAATGAAATTTATTTTGGATTACCACAACTGATTGAATTGCTTTGCTCTTCTCTTATTAGTTCATGTACCGAATTTTAAATAACACATATATGTAACTGATATATGTAATGAAATTTTTTATATAGTTTTTTTTCTGCGTTTTTGGATAAGGATATTTATACTCGGGTAAGAGAGATAGCTAGTCTCCGGTCGATATAGGTGATTGACATAAATGCCGATCGTTTCAGTGATAACTGCTGTATGTTTTGTTTCAGTTTGGTATATTTGCACATTATAAATTCCTAAATGACATAGCGGATTCCATTACATGATAGGTGCGAACCTTTGTTCTATTATTTGCAAAACGGACGTAAACATTCCTTAGACTTGTTAAATGCTGCAATGAGTTGTGTTTTTTTTGTTGTTTTTGTTTTTTTTTCTATTCTAGTTAATGTATGTATCGTAATACTGTAATATGTTTGATAATATTACATATAGCCTTGCTTTCTTATTTCATATTATGACCAGCATTAATCAAGCAATACAATGTAACAAAATGACAATTAAATTTAAGAAACTGTACAAAAAGTCTATTAAACATTGGCGGGTTATTAAACATAAATTCATAGTTTACGCAATTGTTCTTGGTGTTCCTCTTCTCATTTGGTTAGCTCCAAGATTTGAAATTGTTCCACTAGTTTATAAAACGGCATAAGTATAGGTAAATCATTGGAATATTGGAATGCCCCAAGAAATTGCATTGAAACGGAAAATCTGGTAACTAGTTAACAAACTGAACAAATTAAAATGACCATTCCTACACACTTTATAGCAGTGATCACCAAAAATCATATTTTAAACACAATAGCTCTTAAACAGAGTAATCCCGCTCCTGATTGCAAAATGAAAACAAAAACATTCATTTATCACATCACCAATCAATTGAGTGTTGATGGATAATTCTTTCGGCTGATGCATCTTAACATAGCCTATCCCCGTTGAATAAAATTACAATTTAAATAAAATTATAAATACAAACATTCAACAAAACACTTACACACAATCGTTACTTTTTTGCTTTAAATTTGTTATAAATAGAAGTTCGTTTAAATGTTCCTTTTTGTGTTCTACTCAACAACATGTCTAGGTGCAAATCGATAGCAGTTAATGCGAAATACGGAATTATTGTATGTAACAACATGTTCAATAGTTCTATGATGCTCAGTACAATATTTTTCAAGTAACGATTTTTAAATTACCCTTTAAATACAGTGTAATATTTTCTATTGAATTTAAATGCTATTGGGGATCCATTTCAGTAAATTTCGAGCGGTATTTCATTATGGAATTGCTTACTGTAAACCGGCCGTTGAAAGACCGATTAAAATACCAATTTTGCTTCAAACACTCTTTGAATTTAAATACGCGGTAGTCCACGAAACAAGTATCAAATCAAAATGTTGTTTAGTGGGCTACAGTAGCATCTTCTAGTGCCCCTTCTTCTTCTAGCTTGGATAAAAACTTCATCATTCGAACTTGTGGATCCATTTGACGTGCCAAATCGATTAAATCCAATAATTTTTTAATTCCCACAAACAAGCGTCGTCCTTTGACGCGCTTGTAGATTGCAGACAATTCGTTGCGTCCAAACACATCTGGTTCCTGCTCGAGGACAGCAATTAAATGATCCGCAGTTGATAGGTTAGGTACATGCAGTACTGCGGTAAAAGCTGAAAGCATTTCCATATCTTCCAAAACTTGCCTAGGGTTGAAAAAGAACAATTAGTTTCGAAAACATTGTATGGATAACGAGAACGCAGATAATACCTCCGGCTTGTAGTGCAAAGAATTAACAGTTTTTTCCCCTTTGGTGGAGGCTTTTTCAGTAATACCAACAGCGCTTGCAGCGTAAGGTTGGAATATCGCGGACCGATAGGACCATAATCCAGCAACCTCTCTATATTATCGACGAGAATACAGCTGAACGTAGATCGATATGCGTCATCGAAATACTGCAAGTAAAATACAAAAATATTTTGATGGATTGTTACAGCAGCAATTGAAATCTCGCGATAAAAACAACGTCCTATTATGTGTCTTACCTTACGTATTTGCAAACACTTGGCACTCTCTGTAAAGCCAACCATTTCATCTGGACTACAAACTTTTACAAATGGGAAATCTGAGAGCTTGGCCAACTTTGCAGCAAGTGCAGTTTTTCCAGCGTTTGGTGGCCCTTCTAACAGTACGGAAACCAATCCGGAACCTTCCGCTCCTCGTGCTTGTTCGGTGTACAAAGCACCATCTTCCAGAATATGAGCCACTGGTAGACCCCAATTAATGATGCCCCGGGTTAAATAGTTTTCCAGGGCTTCTGCGGCTGTACCGAAGGCCTGAGGATGCAGAAATCAAAATGTTAGCAAACTACATAATTTGTCAGTCATATACAGTCCTATAAACCTATACAGTACAGTCATATAAACCTATATATAGCTATGGTTGCTAAATCACGTTCATGCTGTGCTTTGAAAGCATGTGTCGCTCTAACAAAACTTTATTTCATTTTATTTTAAACAAAATCTTTTATTTCAGATTATGTTGCCTGGTATATCATCATACAAGTAAGCTTATGTGTAGAGTATAATAAAGTCAACGAAAGCTAGAAATGGCGAGGTGAGGGTAGCGATGGTCTACATCGATCAAACCAAATGTCTAAGCAACAAAAAGGAAAGCCAGCAAAAATAGTTTTACAATCATTATGGTGTTAATTACATAGCAAAAGGTACAAAAAATGAACCCAACAGCTTTAAAGGGATTATACCCAGATTTGCCAATTGTCCTACGTCGCTACCATGAAGCGACATTTGCATCACATTGCATTATGATACGACGCTTTAGAGTGTGCTAATGTTTCGTTCTATTTAACCAAGACTTTAAATGTAGGTCAGGGTTATATACTTGTTACTTATATGTTTTATATATTGAAAGTGTTACCATCTAGTATTAAATATTGGTATCATTAATCAAATCGACTGCTTACTACTACCACCATACATGAAAGGATTAGCTTTAGTATAAAAACTTACCGGTTTTATGTCATTTTCGTAAGCATGTAAGAAGTCTTCTCTATTAACCATCAATTTCTCCATAGCGGCGGGATCCACTTCTACTTTTGAAGCCGCTTTGATTAGACGATTCATTGCAGTCGATTGTGCTGCGCGCACCAAACCTTCTAATTCCGCACCGCTGTAATTTTTCGTCATAACACCAAGTTCACGTAAATCTACATCTGGGGCTAGTTTTTTGAATTCTTTCATGCGTCTGGTATGGATGTTCAAAATCTGCACGCGACCCTCTTCGTTCGGCAGGCTGATCTCCATTTGAACTTCCAGGCGACCGGGACGTAGCAGGGCTTCGTCTATCATGTCCCTGCGATTTGTCATTCCAATTACCAAAATGTTGTTCAACTGCTCAACACCATCAATTTTGGCTAGCAGTTGGTTGACAACAGTATCATGAACACCTGAATTGCCACCAACAGTGCCACGAGCTTTGCAAATTGCATCGATTTCATCAAATATAATAATATGCAAACCACTTGCAGGACCCAGCTATAAAATAAAAATTATATGATTTTTTGTACTAACATGAGATTATTGTATTACTTACCCTTTTCTCTTCTTCTTCCGCGTCAGCAAATAGTCGTCGAACGTTCGCCTCAGATTCGCCAACATATTTGTCCAAAATTTGCGGTCCATTCACAATCTTTGGTTCGCGAGCGTTCAGCATTGTACCGATCTGCCTCGCCATCAAAGTTTTACCGGTACCGGGCGGGCCATAGAGAAGTATACCCTTAACATGTTTGCATCCCAGTTGCTCGACAACCTCCGGGGGAAACACTCGAGATGCAAAAGCTCTGCGAAAGATAGCGTTGAACTCACGATCCAGACCACCAATACCCATTCTTCCGAAATCCCAGTCGGGATTAATAATTGACTGCCGGACGGCCGTAACACGGCCCTTCGAACGCCCAACCAGATTTAATCCAGATCCCTCTGCTTTTTCAAACGTCACCACAGTATTAGCTAACAGACGACCAAAATTCACACGCTTGGGTTCGACTGGGCCGCTACCAGTGCCGTTGCTTGACGCACCACTTGCCATGGCGGCAGCATCGATGACCTCAAGAGTCTTCACCGCCAGACAAAGAAGTTTTTTGTCTTGAAAATTAAAAACCAGAGGCTGCCCTACGGTGACCGCAAGGCCCGCAAATTGTAACAAGAAGTCTCTGGCCATCTGATCGCTATCGTACGGTTCATGTGTGACCCTATACCAGATGGAAACAAAGGAAAAAAAGATTTTTCGGCGATTGTCACAACAGTAACTTACATTAACCCATGATGAAGCACAAAATGCACTTACGTTTTTTTTTGGAGAAAATCCACCTCCAACGCGATGCTGCACAAAACTTCCGACGATCGCTCAAAATGATATGGTTTGACACTGATGTCCTGATTAATCGAAAGAGTTGCCCATTTACGCTGAAGTAAAGAAAATCCTATGGAGCCCGGGTTGATTTCTCCCGCAATCGTACGTTCAATGTAAAAAATGAAATGTTGACCAGGTGCAGTCGAGACATCGATGTACCTAAGTAAATATAATAGTAATTAGAACTATATTGAAACCAGAGTTTTCCATTATTATTGGCATTGCATTAGGTAATATAACGTATTGTTGCATACCTTATGTCAGGGGGAAAATCGCCTGCGCTAACAATTGCCCTGTTTTTCAACGATAGTTCATCGGTGGGACACTTGGCCGCTTTCATTATCTTAAAAAAATGTAACAATGATTAATAATTCTAAGAACCTAGTTCAGCCGCTATTTTGGAACAAACAAAAAGGGGGTGTTACTTACCATCGCCATGGTTTGGGTTTGAGTTTTTACTATTTCTGCGCAATGCTACACCAGGGATTGTATGTAGATCGATATTTCAGTTTTTTTTTATACTGAGTTGGGAAAATGACAAGACTTTAGACATTGACATAGAAATCATGGTGCGTTATGGTACATGATACTTGGTTTTGTTTTTGTCTTTAATTTCATATGATAATTTGATAAAGCTTTATGGCGTGACGCAGACAGGGAAAAATTAGATTAGAATAACAATTGTGAGAATGTAAAAACTACACAAGTTTCCAACCATGCTATATGTAATTCTTATCACTTTCGGTACGTCTGCAGTGTGTGGAGCAACACACGATTTGCACAAAACAACTCTACGGTTTGGAAAACCGAGCTGGGATCCAGCTAACAATGAGAATTATCATATTTTGCAGTGCCAATCACTTCAGTGACGGGAGCAAGAACCAGGATTTAATCCTGTATTTATTATATAATGTATTGTTTGGTCATCCCAGCAAAAGGCGTGGGTATATTTTTATCGCTTTTTTTACTAACTTTTCTTGCACTTGCACTGCAAACAATAGTTTTGTAGAGAAACAGTACCAGCAGCACACGACGCACACAACCTTCTTCTTTGACTTTGTTTTGAAAAGAAGAGGAAGAAATATAAAGTCAATACCCAACAAACAATCTGTGTGCGAACCACATCTAAAATTGTCAGTTTACCCAACTGAAAAAATTTGACAGAATAGATGACATTCATCTGACAGTCGAACACAGGCCCAACGAGAAACCACGCGTGTTTTCGTGACATTTGTCGGGAAGGATTGCTTAACGAAGTCAATCCGAAAAGATTGTCTAAATTCAGGGCTTTCGTTGGATAACAAAGCTGCGTGACGCAGCATCGTCAAAAGTTTCGGGTGACAAAGCTTCGAATAGGCAAGCTTTGAACGAAAAAAAAAGATGCTTTCTTCGCTCCGCCTCGATCGTTCTTGTCCCTCCTCTCTTTTCATGTCTTCCTACACACACCTCCAACTCAACCACATGAAGGACTGTCTTCTTGTGTATGTAGCTACTCAAGGCCATCCCGCATAGTTAGGTGTGAGGAAACGTTGTATGCATGGCAATGCTATGTAAAGGAGAGAAGACAGAAAAGTAGTGAATTTTATTTAGCGTGCGTATATTTACCATGGTTGTCGATGTGCCGCAGCCGATTGCGCCAAGAGTGGACAGTTTACATGGCATGGCAAAATGCATGTTTTGTTTTACGTTGGGCAGAATCGTGCTGCGTATAATATGATTCGTGTGTAGAGAATATTTTTTGCATGCATAGTTTGAGTTGCATACGTTCAGGTATAGCCGACGGTCTGATATGAAAATAGTCGATGCGCGTGAGTGGTTAATCTTTTCAATGTTTTGATTTCAAATTACACTAAAAGATTATGTTAAAAAATCTTAAAAAGTCTACTATTGCGATAAATACGTTCTATGCATGTTGTGCACCCTTTTTTCAACACACCGCCGATCTTAATCGATCGCGGTGATTTACGCCGGCGCTTGCTTATAAGTGCAACACAGTGCTTCCGAATTGCATGCATGCTCTAATTAGCCTTTCCATGTTATGTTATCCCTAAAGATGAAGCAGGAAAAAATCAAGCAAAACGCAGTTGCTTCCTGTATGGCTAGTGTAGAATCATTTTGTAGAATCATTTTGTAGATCCAATGAAGTAGAGTAATATTCGTGCATCTTCGTGCGTCGCGTTAGGTGTTGTAAACATTAAGGAGTATATGTACTGTTAGTGCAGGTCATGGTCATGGTGCAGGTCACTGGCTCGAAATTCTACCTAATTCTGTGTGTTTGTTTTGTATGCTTTCAAATAGTACCACGAGAGGAATTAGCATAAAGATGGTAAGGTCGTGATAGTTTTTTCACGATAGTAACATAAAATATTGTAAAAATTAAAATATTTATGGAAAATTAAAGTGATCATAGGTATTCGAATCCAAATTGATTTGAAGTTCGATCCATGATTTCCACATGCATTTGCGTTATTGCTTCTTGTACAGCTTGCACAGCCAAGAACGCTGAACTCCAGAAGGAACAAAGCGAAGAGAAATTCTTCAGAGAGATTTTTAAAGGTTTCTTCGGTTTGCATTTGTTGTGCGGTTATGGTGTTCTGCTGTCCCCTGTGCATCGTACCCCGACGGGTGCGTAAGCGGTAGCGATGTATGTGCGCACTGTGCAATTCCGGGCCAGTCTATACATGCGTGAAGAGTATAGAAATAAGAGAGCAAATGTATGTGCAAAGCTTTTCGCAATCATCGATAGACGAAGCAGGGCGAAGAAAAGGGAAAGCATGATATCGTCTTCGAACACGAAGTCGAGCTATAGATAACAGGGGGTGACGGGGAAGGGCAAGCACGAGAGGCGGCGCACACGGTGAGCGAGAGGGACATTTTTGCCGTGAGTGCGAGAGGGTGCGATAGAGAAGTTCCCCTCAAAAGCACGTCCATCCAACGAAAATTTCTCGTTGGGGATAGGCGCTGGACGTAGCACAGTTTCTGCAGAATCTACCAAAATCGCGCTGCGCCAAACTGTTCTACTCCGTAGTATATTTGTTATTGTTTTCATTCATGTTTATCTTGTGACTGGCAACAGGAAAGTTATTTTGTGCATAATGTATTACATCTTAAAGCCGTTTCCACACGTATTACTGCCAGTTTCCGCAAAATATGTGAAAATCGTCATGGAAACTGTTATATTGCCGAGCTGTCAATCAGCTAAACTGTACTATTTGCCAATCTGGCGGCGCCAAATCCTTTCGCAGTAAATACACACACCGTGAACGAAATCGAGCACGATTCGTTATTTTTTCGTATGGAGTTGTTGACGTCACGGCTGGAAATGGCTTAAGATGAAATTGTTATACCTCTAGCTCTTAGTTAATTTTAAGATAAAAATATTAAACGCTGGTGGCAGAGACTATAGTGTAAATAAAAAAACGAATAAACACACACACACACACACACACACACACACACACACACACACACATACACACACACACACACTGTGAACGAAGTCGGCGCCTTGGAAATCGCGCTATACGTGAGGCGGCTAGAGAATTTATTACAAATTTCTTAGGAATAAAAAAGCTTCTTATGAGCCATAATAGTAACACTTGCATTTTTATTATCTAATATTCTATTGATAAACGATATTTATTTTTCAGATTTATATAATGCTTTCAAACGACAAATATCATTGATACAACATTATAACCGTGTTCTTTTATTTTATTTTGCCCATTTGATTTTTGCAATTGCTTAGAAACATGCGACAGACTCACTGATTAGCTCTTGAACTTCCTATATGCTTCAGGGGTTTCTCTATGTTTTAACTTTTATCCCGCGCGGTATATTGAAATAATAGTACAAATAACGGAGAAAAAGGTGTTTGATACAGTGGAGGCATGATTCCAAGTGTTTTCCTCATAATTCTTAGTAGTTGAACTTGTTAGCGATAGAATGGAGTTATTAGCGGGTATGCTAGAAGTAGATGACACATTTGATTGGCCTGCATTTATTGTTGTTTGAATATTAGTTGCATAAGTAGTGGAGTGAGAAGATGAAATGGATGATGATTCTGACATGGTGTTACTTAAAATTTTAGTTGTTTTCATCACAACTGTTGATGATGTTGTTAGTTCAGATGTGGATGTTTGCGGTTTGATTTGAGGATACTGTTGCTCCAACCAAATTTCTATCTGCACACCTCTGTCATGAATCCACATAAGATTTTCACTCGAATACTCTAATGCCTGTAGCATATCCGATTGTAGTAGATATCTTTTTTCAAGCAGTTGTTCCATTAGGTTCTGGAATTGAATATGCATACTCTCGCTGGTAATATGCTTGGCCATGTTGCGAACAATGGAGCTAATTGCTCGTGCTCCAAAATTCCCTTTGTTGTATCTGCAATGAAATAATACAAAACGAATAGAATGTTAAGTAATTAATTACGTATAATCCGTATTTTTTACATATGAAGATCAAAGAAGAAATCAATAGGTTGGTTCACACGAGTCGAACTTTTGATGACGAACTTCACGCACACTATTACTGGATAACCTTTTTTACTTGAAACAGACTCGGCGAACATAGCTCGACTCACTAATACATTGACAAAAAAAGTTCGCAGATCGTACAAATTCGAGCAGAGTTCGACTCATGTGAACCCACCTAATTATCAATAGGTATGGTTTCGTTTACGTTCTTACAAAAAAATGTTGAGCAAACAGTGAAATACTTACAGAACATTAACATCATCCATATTTTCCTTCAGAAAATTGATCGCTTTCTCCATTCCTAATAGTCCATTCTTCAAAACGGATACGAAAACCCGTTCACGTTCTTGGCCGAAGTAACTGCTATAGTTGGTCTCGGTAGTAGTGCTCAAATATCTATCAATCAGTTGCGCATCATCCACACAGCCAAGTGCACGAATGAGTTCCGATCGATATGCCTGATCTTGTGATTCTTGCATTCGTTGCCAAATACTATCAAACACCGCCGATGATGCACTTCTCAATCCATTGCAGTAAATAGATTCCCGTAAATCAGGATCTACGTCTGCTGTGTGACTTTCAGCTACCTCCGTTACCATAAGTGCAGTTGCATTAAGGCAATGTTGAGAGCCTACTTTACATGCCCAATTGACCACAATTTCTCGAACCATACGGTCTGACATTGTATCCTGAGGTGATGTTACTATGCCCTTATTTAAATAAGTCGGTTCAATGAATTCTAAACAATATTTGTGCCACGTAGTATACTTGTTCGTACCTCTCATAAGGATGTTTAACAAACCAAGGTTACGATCTGCAGCTGCCCAAGGTATGTAATCTAGCTCTTTTGAGAGATATCGCATCAACTGTAGTGTCACTTGATACTCCAATCTTCCAGACCGCGCATTATTCATTGAATCGTCTATCAACTGGGCTCGGTTAGCTTCGTGAAATATGGTGCTGTTTTTAAGAAGAGCTTCTATGTTCAGCTGCCATAGGTTAGTATCATAATTTATGCGGTAGTAGCTCGTCTGTTGTTTGTTGAACACGATCCAATCATCACAGGTCCAGAATAGTTCATTCGTTGGATTGATCACTACAGACGTCTCCGTTAGCCATCCCGTTGCTAATGTATTTTCAAAATTAGGCTGCAACTTTGTTGCAAAATTAAACGGAATAATCCATGTGACTGCCGAGCTACTCGTGTTACTACTTTTGAGCAAGTATCTTTCTTGATGAATTTGCAACGAACAATTAGCATCGATACGAGAGATATGCAATATTGGGTAGCCTGCCTGTTCCGTCCATGATTTGAGTAGGGATGATGCATTGAACTGGACATTCTCGGGTTCTCTACCATCAAACATAGTTTGCTGCATAGCATCAGCAAATTCTGCCGGTGTAGCAGATTGCAGGGCATTTGCATGAAGATAGTTCACCAATGCACGTCGAAATGATTCGTGGTCGAATGCATGATAAAACATCAGCAAGATAGCTCCTCCTGAAAAATGTAATGGAAAATTAATGTTATAACACCATTACAATCACTCATCTGAAACCGGAATAACCAGTAGAAAACCATATCTGAAAATTTTTGAAGACTTAAGCAGACACGGTAGAATTTACATAGCACAATCCAATTTAAACTTCACTTACCTTTGTCGTATGCTATATCGTCGAACACGTTGCTGATTTCACTCTGTGTATTTACATAATAAGTCATTGGACGGGTTGAACCGAGTGAATCAATTTCGAAAACGTTATGGGTCTTATCGACAGCGTACATATTTCCAATGCCCAGTTCAGGGAAAACCATTTCAGCTGCCACATATTCGAAAAATCGCGCAAACCCTTCTTTCATCCATAGAAAGCTCCACCAAGCCGGTGACACATAGTTACCAAAGTAATGATGACCAATTTCGTGTGCTACAATAGTGGCAATTTTCTTCCGTTGTTTCATTGGAGAGGTCGATGAATCGAAAATAAAATTTTCTTCCTTATATGTGATCTACAAAAAAGGGGATGAAGATCTCAGTTTTAAGTTTGTTCACTGCAAAACAAAATAAAAGAAAGTGGCAATTACCAAACCGTAGTTTTCCATGGCACCGGGAGCAAAATCTGGTATCGCGACATGATAAAGCTTTGGTAGTATGTATGGCGTATCCAAGAAGTCTTCAAGCACTTGCAATACTTTAAATCCCGCTTCAATAATGAAATCAGCCACAGGTTTTTGAAAGGCTGTCGGGCGAGCGTATGCCTGTTGACGAGGATAGTCTGGAAGCGAGGCTGCTTTGAAATCACTTACTACAATCCCTAACAGATATGGTTGCATCTTTGGAGTGTCCGTAAAGGTAGTTATAACCATCCCATCCAAAATGCTGTAAGTTTTATTCCACATTTAAATGAACGATTTGTAATTGTATGAATGATTATTTCAAAACTAAATATGGTTTACCTGTCTCTCACATCGATTGGTATGGTATTGGAGAGTACAGAATATTGTTTGCCATGAATTACACGAAGTCCTATTGGGGCCCTAATCCCAGGTTCGTCATAACAGGGAAAAGCGTGTCGCGCATCGGTTGATGAAAACTGGGTTGTTGCAAGCCATCGTACATTTCCATTTTGATCGTAATATGAAGATCGATAAAGTCCAGCGTTATCTTCTCTTAAAGTACCATTATATTTCAACTCCAAAAAATACGTCCCGTTCAATGGCTGTGGGGAATGCACTGTCAGAAACTCTTTGATGGGGTCGGTGGTAAAACTGTCACTATCATCCAAAAGGATATATTCCCAACCATCCTGACTAATGTACCATAGCTTGACATGAGTGATGTCGATCTGCCGATAGTTGAGCGTAACATCACTCGTTAATGCTTGATCATTGATCGTTTTCAACTGTATCGTCACTTTACCCTCGAATTTGAATCTGTCGATACCGAGGGCACTATCATGAATACGAGTCGTAAGCTCGATATTATACCTCAGAGGAGAAGTGTTATTTGGTAAACGATAGTTAGAATCTGCATCTTGACTAAAGGATTTATTAATCAATATCGTAGAGACAAAAACTAGTAAGGCAAACCGCACAAATGCCGAGCAAGTTTTACTGCTACACTTCTGTCTTTTATGCCACTTCATGCTGTCTGATGAGCAACCAAACAAATACTGAATACTCGTTTCAAACAGTGATTCGAGAAGTTGTAATGTAATGTTATCTATCTTATCATTATCTGCAAGAAAACATACGCATCACAACAGCATTAAGTACGATTGCTTGAAAATTGTACATTGGTTACTGACATTGTTATTATAGTTGACATTTTCGTGTCAAGTATCATTCACATATCAAGTGTTCAAGGGTTTATCAACTGAAATGCAACGAATCAACATATATTGATTCTTCTATTTTATAAATTATTTATAGATAAATTATCTTCTATTTTGGTAACACTTTAAAATGAATCAATTAACATTAAATTATCTGTAAATCATTTTTTATTATAAATGGATGTTGTTAGAATACGTTTACCAAGTGCCCAACAATGCTATTTACCCAGAACTTGTGGAATTAATCAGTTTCTTCCATATTATGTTAAACAAAAAAAAAAGATAGATATAACTGATATAGGATATAGGAAATAGGATAGAAACAATAGGATGGATGACAATTTTAACATGCGCAAGACCGTACGCCAATTGCCATAAACAAACAAAACATATGAATCTTTGACTACTTGGAACATGGATAAAAAACTGATTTTGGCAAACAGTGTAATACGGTTTCGAACAGAATGTAACAATTTTGTTCGTAAGGTTGACTAGCCCTGTATCACATATGTTACAAAATGTTAAACGTAATCATTTGCTATTGTACCATTTCATTGAATGTTATCAGCTGTCGAACCAAACGCATTGAATGTTACTTGAATGAAGCGCATTGCTTTGATGATAAGTATAAATCATGATAAAGTTTGAACATTGTATTGTACTTTAGTTTCTATTGAAGTATTTCCAATGTAAAGGCAAATGCTAGAGTATTGTTGAGTGCAGTACTGGCAAATGCTGTTTGAATTGATGTTTATTTTAATTATAAATGTTTCGATCAAGCATCAGCGATTAATTGATCTAAGTATAATAATCCGAATAGGTTGCACTAACCAATCTACTACCGGCGCAAACTAAACCATGAATAGTCAGATATCTATTCCGAGATCAAATGTTCCAGTTTCAACAAGTAGTACATGTTGTTTTAAATTTTATGGCTCTCTTGATCGGGAATGTACTGACCAATCGTTATCAAATTGCATTATAAGATGCGAGCATCTAACATGCTTTCGGATGTGTTCATATGACACCGCAGCCTGAGGCAACGTAACAGGCTTTGTTTGCTGTAAGCTTTCCTGATAGGACAGGTAGATAAGGCGGGAAGCACAGTACCAGCATGCGACATTGCGTATAATGTTTTTGCTCGTTTTGTTTCTTTAGTTCGCAAAATCTGAGCAGTTATAATGTAATACCAAATTTATCGTTTAAAAATCCCTAAATTTCTGAGATACAACTTCATACTCCTTTCGTGCAAATCGTGGTGTCAATTGACACCTAGAAGGCTATTTTTGGCAATTGTTGACCGATTGGGCTGAAATTTTCAATAGTTGTGCGCTAACTATTCTAATTTTATAATCTGTTGAGTTTGTGACCCTACCTTCTCCCGTTTGCTCCCCAGCCTCCCTCATGTAAAAATCCGCCGACGTCAAAATTTTAAAAACCTTAAAAACTACACGTAAAATTTTTTGGATCCCGAATTCCATGAAATGGTATACAGGGGCAGTGGTCCAGGACCTACAATAAAAAATTCAGAATTTTCTGATTAAAATTGTACGATTGGCTTCACTTTATACCTCAAAAAAGAAAAAGAAGAAGGAGAAGAAAATTAGAAAAAACGAGTTTTTTGCGTATAATTCGTGACATTCGGTATTCAAATTACGTTTTTATTGTGCATTATGCTTTTTCAAGTCATAATTGATAAAGTTGTGTATTATTTATATAGAAAACCACTTTTTATTCGGTCTGCACGATTTTCCATAGCTTCTGCAATTGACACGTGACTTTCTCTATGAAAAGACAGCGGGAGAGGATATTCAACGTGATGCCATTTCCACAATTTTGATCGGAAGTTTTTTATTTTTTTTTCGTAGGTCTTGGACTACTGCCCCTATATGTCATTTTGTGGAATTCGAGTTCCGAAAATGTTTACGTGTAGTTTTTAAGGTTTTTAAAATTTTGACGTCGGCGGATTTTTACTCGAGGGGTGGGGAGCAAACTGGGAGAAGTAGGGTCACAAACTCAACGGATTATAAAACTAGAATAGTTTCACAACTGGTGAAAATTTCAGCCCAATCGGTCAACAATTGCCAAAAATAGCCTTCTAGGTGTCAATTGACACCATGAATTGCACCAAAGGAGTATTCGGTCCATTTGACCGTAAGTGTTAAATGAAAATTTTACATATTTCTGTATTTCTGTTTACATGATTGTACACCGTGTCAAGGGTTTTTATTTCACGGCAAGCAAGAATATACAAAACGTAATAAGAAAAGAGATTGGAAGTATTTTGAGTTAACTAGTCCATAAGACTTTCAGATTCTATGACATTTCAATTTGGGCGACATCGATACTATCATTCTGTTGAACTCAAGATAAAATAATTTAAAATAAGACCGTGCTTTCATGTGCACATATTGATAGGATGGTTTAATTCTACTATCGTAAAAAGGAATCAGTTGATTCAAAACCCATGAAACAAATCTCTAGGAAAATACCCTCAAATCTAAATATATGTGGTGTAAAATATCCTTTTTTGCAAGGATGCCAATGCGCATGTACATCTGAAACACGATTGACGTGCGATACGGTTCGGTAGGAACTGTTGCTGCTAGATTGTGCAGTACGATTCTTGTTCTGTGTGTAATATCTCGTCAAACAGTTATCAGTGTCTCTATTGCAATCGCAAAGTTTAGAAGCGTGCAATGGTTTAATTGAGGACAGTGTTAATAACATAAGTGAATCAAATGGTAGAGTAATAGTTTACTAAGTCAAAAAAATCTATTAATTTTTGTACCATTTAGGCGCGTTCGAATATATGTAAGATTATTTTTTAACTAGAGTTGTGAAAATTATGTCAAATTGTATAAAGTTGGTTGTTGATAAATCTAACGGATCAATATTTGTAAGCAATTTAGAAAACACTTGTTACAGTTTTTTGAAAATGGAGCTTCTTATGCATGTCGTTAATAATGGCAGATTTGCTTTCAATTTGAAAATAACCTGTTCAATAATATAAATTAGACGACATGCATGCAACTTTAAAACAAGGTGACCGTTATTTATTATTTAATAAATAAAGTTTTTTTTTTTAATTTAACATAAAATAGTATCGAGCTTTAAAATTTTATAAACCATGGATATTTCAAAAGTGAAAAACAGTGTTTTGTTTTATAAAATCGTCGTTTTGTGACATTAGTTTTCAAATTTAATTTAGGATTCATAATACCGCATGTAAACTCCATAAACTAAGCTCTAAAAAATTGTATGTGATGTGTTTAATGTACACGTTTATATGCTGTAATACATCGATGTAGGTTATATTCAGTAAAGTCGGGGGTTTTATTTGTACACATATTAAACTTTTTATTACTAACGTTCAATCAATCACACCAAGTATGACGTAGTTACTGAAACTTCTTAACAAGATAAAAGTTTTACAATACTTCGTAAATCAAAACAACAAAATTAAATGTTTCATCATATTGCAAAAAGACATGATAGACATCACGTCTCTCTTGGGCGAGGGTTTTATTTCGCATTTTTGACGTTGCTGGCAGTAACTTTACTAAAATCAAATTAAATAATTTGATGAACTCGATAACGGGGGTAAGCTCGTGTACATGCAATTAAAACAGGAACAACATTCTTCACACGTTCAAGACAGAACGTAAAAGCCTTGTGCCGTGCATCTGCATCTTCACATGTCGGCAAGAAATGTGTTGTCAAGCTCTAGGTATATTGTCTAATTAACATGTCTTTTGTTCATTATTCCTCTAATCATTTGAATAATTGAATGAGGATAAAATAGGAGGAGTTATAAAGTTTGCTATTAGTCTTATTTTTGACATTATAAATATGTATTTCAAATTTTGCATTACCAATTTTGTTCCAACTTAATGTTACGGAAAGCAAGCCATCAAATGGGCAGTGAATGAATTTCTGACTAAACGTATGCAACGTAACACTTTACGTGCCGAACATTGCGAAAGTTGAAGTACAGTATTGATTGGATCTATCAACAGAGTATGTGTTGTGCGGTGAAAGATGCGCTGTTTGTCTCAAACAATATGTCAAGCATCAAGGAATTGAAAGCCTCCTAAAATTGAACGACAATTGATTTAAAGGCGTATGATTTGATCAAATCGATATATCTCTTACAATAATTTTCTTAAGTTAGTTACCGTGATAGATATGGCACTATATTAGCACACTCAGTACTGCATGCTGGGGATTGCAAATCGATTTTTCATCATTAAAAAACGAGAACATCTATCAAATGGTGCATTATTTTGCTTATAGAAATTAGGCTGTTCATTAATCTGGTGTATAGAGCATTGTAATATACAGTATAATAACTTTTGCCTGCACTTCATTGATTTGTCCACCTGGACAACGCTACGTTAGAATATTTAGAGATATATAAATAATTATCAAATCAGGTCAAATCAGGTGTCAATGACTCAATTGTAACGGTTGCTTGAAAACGGTTAGAATTATAACCCATAGAATTATAAAATCTTATGTATAATCTTATATACATAAGATGTTCTTCTGAAGTCGAATGTTTTTGTAAAGTTGTTTAAAAAGGATTTTCAAACGTTTTTAAACCGTAAATTTCTTAAATACAACTTATTATATCGTCCAAATATGATATTCTTGGAAATTAATTGAACACCTAGAATTCCATTTTTTGCCTTTGTTGACCCATATGACTGCGATGCTCGCCAGTTTTGCGCTAACTATTCTAGTTTTAAAATCCGTTAAGTTTGTAACCCTTTGTTTCCGTTTCATCTCCCGGTCTTCTTATGTGAAGATACAAATATAAAACACATCGAAAACTGCAAGTAATTAATTTTGCATTCAGCATTCCGTGTAATGGTATATGAATAAGTGTCAGCATCATATCTTACCGTTTTATGCAATCGACGCTTAAAATTAGAAATGTGTCGAATGACAGAAAACTTGAACATTTGTATTAGGCTCACAATCACAAATTTTAAACCAATAATTGATAGCTTATTCGTTTCATGTTGATAGCTAATCTGCAGATTTGATAAAAATACATATAATTCAAAAATTGTCAATGGTATGCGTTTTGGCCATAAAGAATATATTATATAAGTGGGGCAGCTTCATTAACACTGAAAAAACCCTTATTTTCTCTATCAATGAGCGATAAAACCAAATAAATCAAATGTCTGTATCATTCTCAAAATAACTTGAACGTGCTAGAAATTTTATTGGCAACCAATGCGACCTACATTCAATCTATATCGATATTACTTGTTCGATTGTACTGCACTAACACTGGAACGTGGTTGATGGAATATAATTTTAGAAAATTTCAATCATAGTAGATTTAAGATGTTTGAAAGATGTTTAATTATTTTTTAAATGCATGTCCAACGTACAACGTCGCTTTATTTGCCCGGTCGTTTTATTTAGGGGCATAAACTTCCAGGATTATCGGTCTAGGTCGAGTTCACGTTCATTTTCAATATGTGTATCCCAAACATAATGTTTATTTTATATAATACACTCTGATATAATGTACTTTATATAATTTACAGGCAAACTAAGTTAAAAAAAAGTTATATATGACAGGCATTGAGCTACTTGTTGTGTTGAATGCTGTGTCGATAAAGAGGACAATTATAGAAAAACGGTTGCTGTTGCTACTAATGCGATTTCGGTTCCACCTTCAGTTCCGATAAACTATATTCCTCAGTAATTTAAAATTATATTAAACAACATGAGAATCGTAGGCAAAGTGTGAGCGTTAATTAAGAAGGGGGACCTTAATACAGAGTACAAATGTAGGTATAGGCCAGAAAATATGTATTCGTAGCAACATGACTTAGCGCGAACGTGTAAGAATAGTAGTAAGAATAGTAAGTAAACTGAAAATAAACATCTGTTAGTTATATAAATTGTATAACATAGATTTGCTTCGCTCAACTCGTAAACTGAACCAAACAATCTACCAATATGCATATAACCAATATGCCATACATTTTTATAGTGTTATGCTTAAAAGTTATAATTATATGCATAACTAAATTTATGGTTTCAACAATTTCTTCCAATTTTAAATGTTGTCCGTTTGGACTCGTCCGTGCGAAGACCTATGCGGCTATGACTTATCCTTCCTCTTTTTCCATCCTTCTGTCACTTGTATTATCCATATATAATTTGACGTTAGTGAAGCTACAATGGAAGAGGTTTAATCAGCATAACAATAATGATATGTTATAGGGATTTGGTACTGGCACTACCGTGGGAGGACCAATGCCGATATCAAGCACACTACTGTGCTGCCCTCGCACTAAGTATACTTGGCGAACTAGTTGGGTGCTTCGCGGTCTTGGCCTGACGCAAATGTGCCAGCCTGAAACTGCTTACCATCTCTTAACTTCGTCAACGTTATGTATGTCAATGTAAACAGTGACAGTATGCTTTACGGTCTTTCGGAGTTTTATATATCAAAAAACACACATTCGATAACATAGGCAAATAATAACACAACGATTCTAAAGGCCTTCTTGAACAACTATGTTGGAAATAGTTTCTGGAATAGCTTTGTTTTATTTATGGTGGTGTATCAAACATTAACTGTCCATTGATAGGTTATTATTTTTAAACTCGAATTATTGTATTGTCCAAAATTCGAGCTACGATTTGCACTGACACTCATTTTTTTTTCATAGAATTTAATTTCAAATGATAGTAAAATTTATGTTCGAACAGCAAAGTTTTGTTTTATTCTTCTTTATAACGTTCTTTTGTTTATTTTTACCTTCAACTATAGATTTTTACGATGCTCAATCAATATTGAATACAACGGTTTGGATATCAAATGTATCGTTTGTCAGCACTAGTTGACGCATTTGCGTTTGTAAGAATGGCAATTGGATGAACAGCAATCTTCATGGCGATTGCACTGCAATGATAATAATAAAAAAAATTAAGTGTTATAGAACAATATCAACATTTTCAAGTGAATACTCACAGTGTCTCCAATGACTTTGCATTGTCTTTCTTTTCGGTTAGCTGTTTGATCAGCAGTCGAAGGTTGGCTCCCGAAACGAGTGATAAGATCGTCCAGATCGTTCACTGGAATATATGGACCGTTGGCAACCGATGGACGGGTCAGTTCTGATTCCGGCACACCGATACGAATTTCTGTAGAACAGATCGATTTGTAACAAGCACCAGAACAACACTCTTTGTTGTGGAAACACTGTAAGCAGTGGCCAAGAAGCAAACGTTATGAATAATATTGTATCTATTATAATATCAATCAAATTTTCTTTTACTCACATACAATCCGTTGGAAGTACACTTGCGTGTAGCGTCTCCGGTGCTCGAGTCTGAGCCGCCAAATCGGTTAGCGGTAGATATTGTTGTTGTAGGTGCGTTTTGGTCAGCAACTGCTGAAAGGTCATACCTGTTAACGCACTTATAAGCGAAGCTTAAACAACTTTTTGAGCAGCATTCCGAGGCAGTCAAGCACTGTATTTGAAATGATAGATTGAATAAATGTTTGGTTATATAATTAGGAAGTCTGAATCAATGAAATATATAAAAACGACTAGATTTTACAATAGCCCTACCTCGCTTAGCATTGGGGTCTTTGGGCCTAGTGGGCGTATGTGTTATTGTTTGTAGATTTTACATGTACATCATTTTTTGCAACGAAAATCGTATCAACGATGTCGCTATGATTATTCATATCGTTTCACTAACATCTATAACTAACATCTATTCATTTAGATACGGAACCTCGTTATGCGGCTTTTCAATCAAGTAATCTTTAGTTTTTATTGACTTTGCATCTGAAAAATGTAATTTATAGAATGACAACAGTTCTGAAGGTATACAAATTTAAAAAATAGCCTCTTGAGCTATTAACTACTGCTACTCGGCGCATAAACACCCCAGTTATAAACGAGATTGGCTATTGTACAATTTCACTTAAAACAACTGGGTAACATGTACATACATGTGAGATACATTAAGTGTAAACCAGTTATTCAAATCGTCAAAAACTCTGCTGTTCTATTGCAATAGCTGTGTATGCCGTGACGACAGTGCGTCTAATAACACTATCAAATGCATTGATTGCTTCACCGAGATAGGGAGAGGTTTTGCATAGGATGCGTTGACAATAAAGACAATGTACATGGAAAGTTCCGCGATGAGGCAGAAACAAAGCAAAGCCAAACTGGTAGGAAGCAACAATTTTTGCTTTATTTGCTTTAAGTAACGTAATGAATATCGACGTTATGGTGACATAATTGATTTTACCAACAAATTTCAACCCCCTTATGTCAGGGCTAGGCAAACATAAGGGCTAGGCTATTTTAAAAACTTATGTTCAAACTTGTGGCAGATAGGTTCTATCGTCATTATTAAAAATTATCACCGATAACAATAGTTGCTTTAAAAGCCAATAGCTGTGGAATAGTTGCTTTAATTTCATCTAACCGTCGTAGTGTTTATGGGTGCTCAATACTATCACATACTTACAGTTCTAAAATTACTTTACTCAGTGTTCTTCAAATCTGGCTTTCACTCTCGGTTAGCTTTTATCTGTCACAATCTCACAATCACGGAGAAGACAGTACAGATGCAATAGTACCGGTCTTAACTTTGCTACATTCTGACACTTCGAACCTGCGTTTGTTATTTGTTTGATCTTTCATAATTATGTTTAACATATGCTGAACTTCCTACTAGAAAAAGTTTCACTCGATTAGGTTTTTTTGATCTTCGTCATCATTATAATCATCATAAGAGATCGCCAAGCTAATTGTATTTGAACGAGGTGTTCACACGACGAAGAACATTCCGACAAACTGTGATCATAATTATTTCATATAAATCACATTATTAACACTAACCAGGTGCTTCTACAGCTGACAAAAACGATTATTTTGAACGTTCACCATATTCGTTTTAATTTGATTGATGATTTTTGATGATTTGATTTCCTTGTTCTTTGTAAAATTCATAATTTTACTGTATCTGGAGCTATTGTAAGTACATAGCTATGGTAAAACAGTGTCAATAAATGTTGAACTATGTAGAGGCTTATGAAAGGTGCATGCGATCTAAACGGGAACAAATTGTTTCAAAGACCAAATTTGTAGTCTTATATCTATGATAAGCTTGCCGGGGTATTTGTCTAGTGTGAAAGGAACTTTTTAAAAAATTTGAATAGTTTTGTATTTTGTCGTTCATAAATTTTAATAGTTTTTTTATAATCATATCTACTTTTATGATTTTCCGTTTTCTTTCCATGTGCTTTCGTTGCCTGCTTGACTTTAATTTTCGAACAGGCCAAACAATTGTTATGTGTTGGTAATTCTAGTTTATCGTGTAATTCAGAAACATTGTGGAGTAAGAAATCTCGAAGCAATCCGACATTTTTGTCTCTTACGTTCCGGGTTGTTTATTTATGCTCATATTAAGTAAAAGTAAACTTGGGCAGAACGCTTGCTTTGCATTCTACTCTATGTACCAACGTTAATGCTCTCTTTCTTACTTTTTCCTTACTTTTTTTAATTCTTTACTTTTTTCTTTATTTCTTTCTCTCTCTCTCTCTCTCTCTCTTTCTCTTTCTCTTTCTCTGTCTTTGTATCTGTTTGTACAAATTTACTTGATTCGATAAGTCGATAAGATGAGACAAATAGAATGTGTCAAACGGTGCCCAATAAAAATAGCTGATAGATATTTCTCGACTGCGCTAATTGATATAATAAAGCTGTATTAGATTAAAATCAAAATAATGTTGCACGTTGTCATAAGTAAAATAACAACAAAAGAAAACATTGGGATCACAGTTACAACAAATTATAGCATACAGATTTTTACTTTCAACATTCAATGTTTCAGCCAAATGTAATGTTCATGTATCCAAATGCACTGTTCCGATTGAATACTGAGTCATTTAGTTGTTTACCAACAGCGGCATACAAAACAATTCTCTGTGCCACCCCGCGGTAAAGCTGCATAAACAGGTTTCAGTAAAGTTTGTTATTTTCCGCAGACAATGGGATTACCAGTGGCATTTACGTCACAACTATTGCGGATTAATAAGTTCGTGATTAAATCAAGAAGAATGCCTCGAAAACTTATGGTATAGGTTATGTTGATACCTCACCAAAAGTAAGCAGAATTTGTATTACAAAACGGGTTTATATAAGACATACATGTACTTTGTATGTAGCCATTTAATTATGATTTGAGACCCATCCAAATGTTTTAAGTTTAATTTTAAGATCATGTCAATGAATACTTGTTGAAGAAACGCCAAATCACTCAAAGTTTATGTACTTACATATTCACCAATTCCGGCACACTTTTTCGTAGTTGATGCAGTGACAGTGGAAGAAGCTTCATCGCCGATACGGTTGGTAAAGGAAACAGGTGTGAGTTGTGGCGTTGGCTCATGTGAAACTGGAACAGTCGACCCCGGTGGATTTAGAGGCACACATTTGTAAGAGAAAGTCAAACAGCTGCCGGAACAACATTCGGCATGAGTTTGACACTTGTGGGTGAAAATAGACAAACAAAAACATTGATCAAATTCACCCAAAATTAACATATTTTCAACGCAACTTAGCTCATTACATTTATACTAAATAAATAGCTCTTAGCATATTCATACTTCTACATATACATATACATACATATGTGTAGACGCTTCTATGATCATAGTATGTTTGCTCATCCAGCCACAATACTCACATATTCTCCATTCAGAGCACAGGTTTTTTGGGTCAAGCTAGCACCACCATCGTCACCTCCAAAACGATTTTCAGTATCAATCGGCAGCGGATTGACCGGTACGCTTATCGTTCCGATCGAAGCGCTTGCTGGCACTGGTACGCATTTGTAAGAGAAACTCAAACAGCTTCCCGAACAACACTCCCGATGCGTAAGACACTGCGCGATAGAAAATTAAACGTATTATCGCTCACTATCACTAGTAGTTAATAAAAAAATACTTACATATTCACCATTTTGTGCACATTTTTGATTACCACCTTGTGCTTTGCACAAACCAAAACAAAACAGTACTATAAACAAATATACCAAAATACGTCGATGCATGTTGCCAACTGCACTATTATCACGCTTTGTTTTCTTTTTATAATGTACTATCACTTTCGTCAATTGCACAACTTCCGATACTTAAAATTTTACGATGATTTCGTTTGCAACTATCCCCACAAAAATGAAGTGATCTTGCTTTTTCAACGAACAAGCGCGCACTGACTGTGATCGTAGTAATAGGTATAATCTCGGATTAATCATTGCCTCAAGGTAAACTCGAATGGACGGAGGATGGAACGTGCATCGATTCCCATGTTAGTGTGGGTATGTGAATTCTTGCGTATTTGTTTGGCTCTGCATTGTTTACAGGTTAATAGGCTACCCGTTCAGTTTTGTTATCACTCACAGGAGCGGAGAGCCGAATATATGGAAAGCAAACTGGTGCTTCGAATTTCATGATCGTGATGAAAATATGGAAGAAGATTTTTGTGTGATTGGCGTTGTTGTATACAAAAGAAAATATGAAATCGACGTTGAAATTGAAATTTATTTTAAAACAAAGATTTCGCGGGATTTATGTATTTTTCACTTAAATGGCTTTATCAAATAAACTTTGGACTGAAGCTGCACGCGTTGTTCTACATTTTACCGTTACATTCACCGGAAAGCCTGTTTGGTAATTTGTGCGGATCGAACGCACACATGCACGTCAGTGCTAGACTGTTCGAACGTAGGAACAACATTCGAGCCTTGACCGCTGTCAAGGTGAACAACTTGGAAAAAATCATCTTTGATGATGCGTCAGCAACAGTTAGGTTATTTTAGAGTGTAACTTTCCAAACCAAAGGGCACCATGAACAACTCGGTGTGAAATAACATTTGCACATGTTTGAATTACGATTTGGAATCAAACCTGGTTTTTGTGTCTAGAGTTACAGTAATTGGGAATACCTTATGCGAGAATGCCATTTATGAACAATCTTTGTCGTATTACAAGCCTTTTCGATTTCATCATTTAATTTGTTTCGTACTTTGAGAAACATATTTAATATTGATATTTCTGGAAAATTATAGCGTAAATAGAATTTCAGAAAAGATTTGAGATGTATGTTGTTCTTTTTATTCAGCAACTTGATTGTCTAAAACAGCTATTTACTGTTATGCGAGAAAATAGTTAATTATCTCGATTAGTTAAAGATTTGATAGTCGTTTCGTCAATCGTAGATGTTTTCAGTTAATACTTTCTTCCATGCAATTGGTGTAATATGTTAAGCGCTGATTTGATCGATCGTCATCGCTTCGACCATCGATCATCACTGCAATTATGATGATTATTTTGTATTAGTTTCAGTTGATACAATTTAACAGCAACGAATTCATGGTTTTCGGTGATTATCATTTGTTGTAATTATTATTTATGAATTATATTAACATTTTCTTATTAGATTGTCACTACACATGAGAGAAATAATAATACGACAATACAATATTAACAATATGAATATTATGAACAATACATCAATCATTTTACGTCATTTCATGCTATTATGACAATTAAAATTGTTCAAAAATACGATTTGTGTTATTGACTTTTGTTCCAATCTCTGTATGTTGTATAGGTAATCTAATGCTTAATAACGTTTTGTGATGAAAAACTTAATAATCAGATACTTTTTTGAACTTACACTTACAGCCTCGCATTGGTATTTGATATATTTTTTTCCGGGTTCACACCAAATTGATTAGTTCCTCAGATACATTCAACTCGAACATCATGAGCCATTTAGTGTACATATGGCACATTAATATTTCGTGGCACAGATACACAAACCCAACGTGCCCATATGCTTCACAAAAAACATATTTTCCTAGCCATGTATGACATACTTCGTTGTACTGAAACTGATAACTCTTTTATTATAATCATGTATTAAATAAACACCAACACCTTTGGAGTATTCTCTGGTTTAATATGTGCATGTGTTACCTACAATCTGAACAGCAAATGGAATTGGTATAGTACTCCTGAACTTGAATTTACTATTAATATAAAAAATGTCACACTCGAATTGCGAATGCAATACAACAGTCAAATAAAGCGAATAATCGCTAGAGGCAACAAACTGTAAACAGCGAGAAATTGAAATTTAACGATGTTATCCTTCAGGCAACTGAATATTTTTCATCACCTGTGCGTGATTGATTGCGGAAATTTAACTAACACAATTACCGCTCGTACTGGTTCGAAATCTTATTGGTACGAGGGCATAGATTTACTAGCAGCAGCCAAAGAACATACCGATAAACTTGCTGCAAAGTGGTGGAAATATAAAAAATGTATGTTCAAATATTCGGAAACTAACATCCTGTGGGGAATACAATTTCAGAACTATTTTGAAACACCATTTTTTGATGTAACAACGAATAGCCAACGAATAACCGATGGCATCTAAATATTTTTGAGCGTTATGTGCACGGTACCACAAATCATACATTTAGGATAATTTATATTCGTGATTTGACTGTGATTTGAGTTTACAATTTTATGAGGTTTCAAAAGCTTGAAATTTTTGTAAACACTGCTCAGGAACAATAAACTACATGCATGGAAAATATTGTTTTCTACAAGTTAGTCCTTGCTAGGAATTGTGGTATTGAATCTTTCGTATGATCACCGACACCTCTAACTCTACACTACTAGGCCGCTCATCTTTTTATTTTATTTATTCTATTTCAATACCTTTAAGATGTATGAAGTGAGTGAGAGTATCATCATGATCTCATTAGTTTGTTCACTCCTTAAAAAAGTGATGTGCAAAATTTCTAGGAATTGTGTAGTTTTATGTAATTTAACTATTAATTAGTGAAGAAAATGCGATTTATGGAAGAAATAGATACACTGTTTAAGAACAAACTAACTTTTACATTCACCAGTTGTTTTCTTTTTTATATTAAATGGAAATCAAACTACACATTAAAACTATTGTTTTTATTATAGATTATATTTATTTTAATTTGTAATTAGTTTTCATTAATAAAAAAATATACATTTAAGCCAACAATTTGATAAAACATTTTGAAATTATAACCGGGTACTTCCAGAAAGTCTTTAGATTACCTAGTTGGATAGTTTAGTTGAACTTGTTTTTGTTTCATTTCACCGTAATAAATTCTTTCTGTTCCTTTTACATACTGCACATTGAACCGTGTTCCGTGTTCGTAAATCTTTATTCATCTCCAGCATTGTCAATATCGTCAGTAATCCTTGTCCACGTTTTATTTCTTCTCTGGAGGAGGGTTAAGTTGAGTCTTTTAAGTGTAGACGGTGTTGCCTGGCGATGAAATAACCTCATCGCGCTGTGGACGCGTGTGAAAAGAATCCTATGAATATTAAAGTAGTTTTTGGTTTACTTTTTATCACTTTTGGAGTAGATTTTTGACTACAATTTTAATGACTAAACGGGGCTTGGAGAGTAGAAAAGCAAACAGCAGGCAGTATTTGTATAACACAGTCAAAGCATCTTAAACCTGAAGCAACTAAAAAAAATAACGTTAGAAAATGCAAGTTATTTGAGCTTAAAATATTATATTAAAGCTTTTCAATATATTATAATTAAATATTATTGCATTTTTAGAAAGTTTTGACCTCCATTAACATTATTATCATAATGTATACATTTACACAATATCTGCAATGTCACTGATATTTGTTCATTAAGCCAATCGTGATACTCTTTTTGTATCGATTGCAAAAATACAGTCTTCATACACATGTGTTGACATTCTAAAAAGGTTTGTTGCCAGTGTGACCCGTCCGATTCTTCGCCGCCATCGGGCAAAATCGTTTTAACATAAGCACTACGATTTGTACTTAAATCATATTATGATTAATTTTTTGTCCATTTGTCTTTTTTTATTTTAATTATTGTGTGATGCCATTTCCATAATCTTGATCGGATGTTTTCTTGTGAGTTCTGGGACACTGTCCCTATATGCTAGCACATTGAAATCTGACTCTGAAAATTTTAAGCACATTTTTTATGGGTTTCAAAAGTTTGACATAGGCTGATTTTTACTCAAGGGATCCGTGAGAGGAAATGGGAAGAGCTAGGGTCACAAACTCAACGGATTATAAAACTAGGATAGTTCATGCACAACTGGTGAAAATGTCAGCCCAATCGGTCAACAATTGTCAAAAATGGTATGCTAGGTGTCCATTGAAAGCACTATTCGATCCATTTGACCGCAATTTAACATTTACACTTAAGTCCAGTAAGCCTTTGAACTAATTGTCTGAAAGCGTATATTGCTACACAAAATAGTTATAAGATTTTAGAACATAAGGACAACATAATGCTTAATTAAATGGATGTCGATGGTTTGTGTTGGTATTTTATTATTATTTTTGAATAAATAATTTCAACGGACTGCTCACAAGGCAACGATTTGATATCCTATAGCTTTGTATGGTTGCTTAAAGCTTATGACGAAATAATTTAGGCGGTCAAACCACAATTTAAAAACGTCTCACAATTTAATAATTGTTAAAAGCTGCACCAAATTATTCGAAATAACAACAATAACTAATAAACGAAACATAGATAAATAAGCAACTTACATTTTCATTTTCTTACATTGAAATATGTTTTTAAACAATTTTAACTTGATTTACTTTCAGCCACAATTTGACTAAGCTACACGTATGATGTCTATAAATGTACATCGAACCACAAAATGTTCAAGTTGACACAGTATTACAAAGGAGAACAATAATCAACAAAGAATGCCTGTGGTTTCAACGGTCATCAATGATGTGCAATGCGCTACATATTTCGAAGGAACAATATAATCTGCACAAATTAAAAGACACGACTGGATCGTATGCAGATCAAGAAAGTACTACCAGTTTCCTATTGTCCTAGCGTCGGTGTTATCGTTGCTTGTATACGATATAATGTCTAGAATCATCCATTACCTAAGACAATAGTAGCTACATTTCCCTCTGGGCAATCTGAATCGTCAGTTGTTAAATGAAATATCAGTGAATGATATGTAAAATATCTCATCATGGATGCTTACAATTTTGTATCAACTTTAAGCGAATACAACGTGACTGATTTAAGTAATCGTACATCAGCAATATTCTCTATTAATCCGGATTTCATCACCCAATGGTATGTAAAATTATTTACGAAACGTACCTATATACATAACAGATTCTATTATTGACGGTTTTCATAGGATAATTTATGTATATTTTTTTATGTACCATTATTTATTTTATATTTTATGACTTTATTGTCAATACGCGCTCTAAATTTGTATAATATGAAATGATTGAATTTTTGCTAAACAAGAAAAAAAATGCAATCAATCAAATGTTTCAAGCAATAGTAACATAGCCAGATAGATACCAGATACCAGATCTTCGTTTACCACAACTTTTCAGGTCTCAGTTGTTACCTGTGCTAGATTATTGAAAATGTTAAATTAGCTTTGCATAATACCCTGTGTAACGGATGCCCAAAGTAAATCCGTTAAGATTATGCTTTGTTATTTAACATAAAACAATAAAGTTGCATCGCTCAATGTACGTTATCGGTATCCGACAAAATGAATTAATTCTGGTTGTATAGTGGTAGCTCGTCTGAAAATATCTGCGAAAGGTTTGTCACACCTCCTGCCGGATTCCTTCATGTTTTCATGCAATGTTGGCACACAAGACCAACATGGTAAAGGTTGGTTCAATTTATTTGAAGTGGTTGTTTGGCCTTGCAAATTTCGCAACTATAGCAATCAAATGTGTTGAGAAATACTGTAGTATTGCTGAATCTTTGAAACTTTATGATTGTCATTAGAATGCCAAAATTGTATCTCAATTCAATCTCAATAGCAGTTTAAGCAACCTAATTGAATAAGAACATTCAACATGAACATGTTAATACTAATCTTGAACAATAAATTTCAACTTTCAATGCAACACAAATTATATTTTATAAACGTTTAGCATTTTTCATAGAAAGCATTTTTTAAACGATCAAATTGTGTAACAACACAAATGTGATGATAGTTATGTATGGAAGCAGATACGCAGATAAGCAGCCACATTAAATTACTCTTGTAATTGTGAAATTATACAGAAAATATGTATCAAAAGTACTTAAAACCATGTGCGATTAATTTTGTTTAGAATATGCCATTATTAAACGAACCATAACTTGGTATATAACATAACTTGGTGGTATATAACACTTATTACACTTTTGATTAAGATAATGCTAAAATTATTTATTATTCATCTATTGGGTCTATTTATAACTGTAAATAAGTACAATATATTTTCCACTTCTAGCATTTGCCCCTATATGGTACAGGAATAATTATAACAATGCAGTGATGCTATACCCGTACAACCTGCAAACCTTCACCACATGGATCCTCTACCGTTCCATCCCTTGACCGCATCGAAGGTTTACATTCTGTGTTGCATTATGCATTGCATCGGCCTATGAAAAAGCAAGTGCTACCGCAACAATCACTTTGAAAATATATTATTTCGTGTCAGTTTATGATAATGAGCTTTATAAGAGTTAAGCAAACGTTTGGTTAGGTGCAGTATGGCTATTATTACGAAAAGTGAATTTGCTACCGGAAGCTTGTCCTTTGCAATCAATTTTGTACAATTACACTTGTCTGGCAAGAGTGATTTGAAACAGCTTTTGCTTAGGTGAAATTATAATTCTGTTAATTTATGAAGAATAATTCTGTTCTTCAGAAGTTATAATTCTGTAAAATTCAGAAATCAAAATCAAATAAAAAATCATATAATTATTTAAAAACTTTTTTACCAAGAGATAACATTGTTGTAAAATGTGGAATATAACATTATTGTACATAATTTTAAATAATCGGGCATGAAAAGTCCGTCATAATTAAAATGATATTATTTATTAAAAATTTAATACTATTATAATAAGTAATTTAAGTATGAGTTCGTATTTATTTCGAATGAGTGACCAAGCAGCATCTTTCGTTATTTTTGTGGTACATTAATTATCATATGTGCTAGTTTTTTTGCTACTTTACTCTGTTGAAAAAACCCTTTATTCTCTTTAGATAATTTTGGTATACTTAGAAGAGAGTCAGCTGAATATTAATTAATAATCATTAATCAATTGATAATCTGATTAATGACTGATAATCATTAATCAATTTTTACCTAAGGATATGTAAATCGCTAAATATGGAAAAATATGGAATTGTAAACATCTGCAAAGATGCATGTTTACAATAATGATATTAATGATAATGCATAAGAGCTGGACGCATAGCTCAATAGTTCAATTACTTACAAAAATGTTACAATAAGAGTTTATGTAACTGTAACTGTAATGTAACGTAATGTAAGTAATTATTAAAACTATTACTTATTATAAACTATTGTAGTCTAAATAAAGTCATTAATATTATCATTATTGTTTCCATTTGGTATCAATAATAATAGTTTTCACGCGTACAGCTTATAGTTGTCTATACGAATGGAACAGTTACGAAATTTAAAAATCATTTGCAAGGGCTTACAGAATGCCAAAAGTTGGACGCATATTCATTCTATGTACAAATTTAAATTGTATGTGTCAATACCATGACGCTCTTACACAAATTGATTCGTCGATTTTGGATTAATTGCTTATCTGAAGCGCGTTTCGCAAACGAGCGCGTACACTCCTTGTGAGAGATAAATTTAGAATTAAAGGGGAACGTTTCGTCATGCGTTGTGCAAGGGACATAGACTGTGAAATACACAGTATGTTTTGTCCAATCCCTTCAATCCAATCCCCAAGTTTGCTTTGAAAATCAGAGTGGTGTAATTTCCTGCGGGTCGTCAAATCATAACGTGCATGCAAAGCGTTATCGTGTTGAAGAATATAAAAAATAAGCTAGAAGACTCGCTAACACATTTCAATTACCGTATAAGAAAGGATCGGGATAGTACAGTTTGATGATGATTGATCTGTTGTTTTAAAATGAATCGGTGTTAGTAAGCGGACGATATCGATTGATTTTAGTTAAAAGTTTTGAAGGTCAAACCAATCGCAGAAACAGTTTCTTTGGCTCATGCGAATAGCAGAGTTTTGATTCAGTTTCATTTAAAAAGTTCACTCGTTGTTACTCTGTCGTACTGTAACTCGTCGAACTCATTGGATATAGTGCGCGATTTCATGTGTTGAATACACGAATAAAATATAAATTTTAATAACATAATGCAATTTTCGTAGTAAACTGGTTCTAAAAATGTTGAAGCAAATCGTGCAAATGGTTTAAGTTATTTATTATATACTCACACTAAACCGAGGTTGGGGTTTGCGTTATTTGCTCTACACATCCATGCTTCTTTATAACAATGCAACTGGTGCAGAGACAAGCTGTCAGCGGTTGAAAAGTCAGCGTTTATGAATGAATATTGTTTTCATTCTATGCTGCTCTCCTTAGTGCTGAATTTTCCACCATTCCCTTTTGGTAGGTCATTGTACGGAAAACGTTACAGGATTGTGTATATAGCTGTTGCATATATATTTATACGACTATCATTTTCCCGCTGTACATCTCTCTGTCACACACAGAATAACACTTTCTTGCTTATATTCTTCTCGTTTGCTTCAATCATTTGCTGAGCTTCCATTTTCATGCAGCACACATCATACTGATTTGAATAGTTTTATGCTTTTCTGATGTAACGATTTCGCCTGCGGCACTTTCCATTACGCTCGCTTGTTTCATTTTTTCCTTTCACCTTTCCATTACTTTCCAAACCTTTAAGCGAAGGCGTGCATTGCAGTAACTGACTTTTCCGGTAGCTATGATGCTAGGTCTATAAGATCTGTTATTATATGGTAGTACGTCAGTGGAGGATAGCATATATAAGAATGCAAATATCACAAAGCTAAGAGATATTTGAAGGAACAAATGGCCTATGCTAAAATTAAAGTTAATGGAACAGTTTCGCATACTATTGACACATTATTTGTGAACAGTTTTGCTAATCATTGTTTGTGTACCTAAACTGAACATGAATTGAATTCTTAAGAACTTATCTGTGTTCCTTATTTGTGTAGGTACACAAAAAAAAACAAATTTCTAAAATATTGTGTCATATGAGATGTAATGAACATATTCATTATGAAGAGCTGTGAGGTTGTGCCTTAAATATAATACGAAAATGCACTTCGCCATGTGTGTGCACATATTAGCATCATTTTTAAACCGGTTTCATAACATTTAAGTTTATTGAAACAAAAACAATCAAAATAACAAAAAACTGCCTAGTACATATAAGCAGCAGTCATCTGACAACGCCCTGATTACCGCCCTGATGGGATCGATTGAAACGGTGGCAAGCAAATGCTTTACTTCGCAACGATAGCATAACTTATTCTGTAGAACATGCGGGAGGCTGAAGATATTTAGCTTCCCACAAGCATAAGAAATTGAAAAAATCTCAGAAAAAATGTAGGTTGTAACATTAAAGCAATTGTTCAACGCACATTGAACTAGCTGCTCTCAAGTATACGGTTTAACTGTTAAAAAAATGCTTTAATCCGGCCTCGCCGCTTGTGAACTTTTCTACAACCAGCTTACACTTTGCAAATTCTGATCTCATTCACAGCACGATGAACATAATGATAACACTGATGGTGATATAACGACGATGAAGTTGATGACTATAATCAGTGCTGGTGGTTTTATAGGATTTTATTCAACCCAAATGCTTTACACGCTTTCTATACACCCCTTTAGAAATTTTCCCTATTTTTGATTCCGTGCGAATACGAATACTCCCGCAAGGGTCTTATCCACCCTACGGTATTAAACGTGTCGGGGACGAATATAAAGAGGGGTGATGCTTAAAGACAACATAAATAGAGATATTTTTATAGTTCAAGAGCCGCTGCGTCGAACCATCCTCGAAGCAGTCTGAGGTGCTTATGCGTTACGCAAGACCAAGCATGATAGCCATTAGTAGTCAATCATCTTTTTTACGGAATTTGATGGATCACATCAGTTATTCTCGAAAGTGAAGCAGGAAGAGAGGAAAAAACTTTTTCTTTTACTGCGATATGATTTATATATCTAACAAGCTATTGATTATCATTGATTTTACATTTCTTATACACTCATATAGTTACAGATTGATGATTTGGTTTCGAGGATTAATTGAAAACTATCTTGAACTATCTTGACTATCTTGAGAACTTGAAAACAACTTTACCTTTGAGTATGGAGACTGTTAGTTGCGTTTGATTTAATTTTATTATTCCTAGGCATCAAGTTCTCACAGCGTATTTGTGGTATGTGACGAGTACATTTTAGTTTAAGTTTTGTTTGATATGAAAATTCGAGAAGGAAATAATACTTCATTCTATGTTTGTCTTAAGAACATATTGTCAAATCAAGGGTTCCTCCTATTACAGTATTTTTCATCCATAGTTGAACAGTTCCCAGAGTTACATGAATACGTCGCGCTCAATGGTGAAATCCTTCCACCCATTCTTGAAGTGGTTATTATGTGTAGTTTAAAGATCGTCCTCGAACAAGTCAATACAATTGCGTCATTGATTTCATCATTGAGTGGGACGAATTCAGTTAACTGTGGTTTGATAGAAAAAAACGAAATGATCAATTGAGACATCAAAAAACTGAAAAACAATGGTCGATTAGTTATCAAAGCTATTACTAACATCATACAGCAGAACTACTCACACTAGCACAATATAACTACGCTTACGGTCATTTCGATATTCATACATTTACATTCATTTGCTACAATGTATGTTATAGCAAGAGAAGAAAAAACTAATAAAAGTTGATCCATATTTTCAAGGTTTGTCAAATTATTAGCAAATAATTACCCAAACGGATTTTTTTGACAGAACAAATTCAAGCGTTAAAAATGTTGTAATTTCTGGAGATTTTTTAATACTTTAAAAACAATTATACAGAGAACAGAAATGTCAGTCAGGGCACTTAGGCTCTGACAATACGGTCTCTACGACCGTCATACCGCTGAATAAAAAAAAAAAAACAATTATATCATATAGTTTATTTTTCCTTTCGCCTCACCTTCCACTACCTTTGATGAGGCAGATAAGTTTTTTAGAAGTTGAAGTTTATTAAATTTTGAAGGATTCAAATTATCTGGTAAAACATCATTGTTTTCAGTAAGGCTGAAAGTAAGGTTGGTTTATGCAAACCAACCTTATGTTGGTGGCCTGACGAAAGAAAAAAACTTTTCAGATCATTTTTGCATTTTGCGTTTGTCATTGTCGGTGAAAACAGCTGGTGCTATAGTTGAGTTACCGTAGTAATGGCAGTTTCAATATATGATTAAATTTTAGCTATAGTTAATATAATCGAAGGTTGGCACAGAACTTTTTGAGCGCCCAAACGCACGCGGTTGGCAAGACTACCGGCAAGAATAATATCATTTTAAGTTTTTAAGGCAGAGGGAATTACAAAAAGTTGTGAATAGAATATTGTCGTGCACATTCTTGTGAGTTATGTTTCAATATCTGATTATCTGCTTTATTATTTACAGGAAACTAAAGCGCAAACAGGAAAAAAAATGTGGCGAACTTTATTCACATTTGGAGATGTTGAACTATCCCGATTGCTTGAACCTGCTTGGCCATTACCTCAACACGAAAGGAAAAAACAATCCTGTGTTCGTGTCTGAGTTTATGAAATCCATCGGCACAAGCAGTAGATTAAGTGGTACCGGCTTCAAAGCCTTCTCGGACATCACACGCGATGGAATGAGCATTGGTGGTGTGAAAGACGTCGGGAACTGGATTACTTTCGGTAACTACACCTTCCTGGAGTGGATCAATGGAACAACAAACACGTTTGGCAACGAAAGTCCCAATTTCCAGCCGAACGAAATCAACTACACGATGGTTCCCTACGGGCTGGATATTATTGACGAAAGTTCATTACAGGTGTTGCCACCGTTTGAACTGTGGCAAACCGTATTGATTGCGATTTGCTTGGCAATTTGTATTATTCTTACAATCGGCGGCAATATTTTAGTTCTATTGGCATTTATTGTAGATCGCAGTATTAGGCAACCGAGCAATTATTTCATCGCTTCACTGGCAGCAACCGACATGCTTATCGGTAAGTAAATACCGTATATGTTAAAAAAATAACTAATATTGTGTAATTATTTGAATTTATTTCACTCCTCACAGGGACAGTTTCAATGCCTTTTTACACAGTGTACGTACTGATGGGCTACTGGGATTTGGGACCATTGCTCTGCGATCTTTGGCTCTCTGTAGACTACACGGTATGCCTGGTGTCGCAGTACACGGTATTGTTAATTACAATTGATCGGTTCTGTTCAGTGAAAATAGCGGCTAAATATAGGAGCTGGCGAACGAAAAACAAGGTGATATGGATGGTTACAATCACATGGATTATTCCAGCACTGCTTTTCTTCATATCGATATTTGGATGGGAGCACTTTGTTGGATATCGGGATTTGCTTCCCGGGCAATGTGCTGTTCAGTTTTTAAAAGATCCAATTTTCAATACGGCTCTTATAATCGGGTACTACTGGACTACGTTAGTTGTGTTGTTTGTATTATATGGAGGAATCTACAAGACCGCTTATGATATGCAAAAGAAGAGTGAAGCCAAACAGCGCAAGATGCAGTCCATGGTCGCTCTTAGTAGCGCCATGACAGGTATGGCAAGTCGAACGGCAGGTATTGGTATTTCCAAAACGCAAAGCACATTACTCTGTGCGGATAAGCCGAACACATCTTCAGCACCTTTAATGCCTAAATTTGATGGATTTCCAAGTGGCTTGTCTACAGCAGGAGAAGAAGTGCTTAAAAAATTAGCGGCTCATATCCCAGCGACCGATGTTGTGCATGGACATATAAAGTCGGATGGCACGAATGAGTTATTATTTACAGTGGATAAGGAAGCAAACAAATCTTTACAGTCGCTCGATGCGACATTTAATGCGACTTACGCAGATATCGTTAACTGTAGCAGGTCGCATGTTGTAAATGACTTTAAGGTAAAGGACGAAAAGGGTGAAGGTGATAAAAGTGAACGTTCCAGTAGTCCAGCATTTGATTCAGACGACGAGAATCCAACCAGTATCAAACAAGATTACGAGCAAAATTCAAAAACATCCGACAAACGTTCATCTGTTGCCGGTTTACTAGTAGGAGCCGCATCAGCTACTGTCTTATCGTCCCGATTTAAGGAAATCGATATAGCAACCAAAATCGATAAGAACTACTCTGTGCCAAACGATGAGATCACATCATTGCTAAACAAACGGTTGCCTACGTTTTCTTCAGTATCTGAGCAGAGAACGTTGTCGAAAATTAACGAAATGGGTAGTGCATCAAATTCCGATGCTAAAATCCACATAGAAAAGCCGGATTACATAGAGCATCCGCACATACCACACAGCGTTACACAGTCGTTAGCGGCCCGTCAATGTTCAACTGGAGTTCAACAAAAAATGGAGGGTTTAGCAGATACTATTTTTACACCACCATGCGGATTTCAAACTCCTTCATTATGTGAAACTAAATCGGATAGTGGACGACCCCACAGTACTATCAGCATCGGAGATTCCACTAGCACGTACGATCCCTTGATAAGTATGGATGGCGCTGATCTTCGTTTTATGGATGAGAGCTCTGTAATGCTACCTTCTCCACAGTACGAGAGTCCACACTCTGATTATTCAATCGCTCCGTATCACGTTGGTGGCGAGCTGGAGCAGCCGCAGCATCATCATTCAAATTATGTAAAACCAGTAGGTAGCCAGTGCAACGGCCAGAGTATAGCAAACCCTTCGCTGCTGCAGAAGGCACTTATCCGGGCAACTGCACAATCCCAGCAACCTCCACCAACCGTCCTGATTCGCTCGTCTTACTGCGGTACGAGTCCAGCGTCTCCAGGACTTTCTGTGAACCAAGCGGTAACATCAACAGAAGATGTGAAATACAGCACTACCGTTACCGTCAGTACACAGAGTCCTGAGAGACCTCTTACAGTTCTCAATACAATAAGCTCTCCTTTAGGAGAATCTAAGATGAAATTGATCGCAGCTCATCATCACCAGAAACAAAACAAAGATGTGGTTGACAAATCAAAACGATCGACAGAAACAAGCGAAACTCTTACGAATCGTGAAACTGTAGACACTTCCACATGTTTATTGGGGCAACCGAGTGCAGTTAGCTACAACATTCAAAAATCAGTAGCTATTGAAGCTGGAACGTTAAATATAATAAAGCCTTCGGTAAGCATTGAGCGTGAATCATCAAGCAAACGTGATTTTATTCAATCCATTGGGAGACGACTCAAACCTGGCAACAAGAAAGCGGCAGCCGATGGCCCTGCCGGTGGAATATGTAGACAAAAATCCAAATCAGAAAATCGTGCCAGGAAAGCCTTTCGAACAATTTCTTTCATATTGGGTGCATTTGTAGCGTGCTGGACCCCCTACCACGTGTTAGCGTTGGTTGTGGGATTCTGCTCTACACCACCGTGTGTTAATGAACATTTATTCATGTTTTCATATTTCCTTTGCTATGCTAATAGCCCCATGAACCCGTTTTGCTACGCCCTAGCTAATCAACAATTTAAGAAAACTTTTACTCGTATATTGCGCGGAGACTTACATATGACCTAAGATTAACAGTATGGCGGATAATGTGTTGATGTGTTGATTAATAACGTTATCCTAAAGCATAGGACAATAATAATGTACATATTTATTATGCACAAATCAGCGCGGAATAAACGGGACAAAGTGTTAAACTAGCATTACATGTTAAAGACTTTCCATAAAGCAATGAAAATAATATGTATTATTATGACGTGCAAGGTAAATAAGCTAGCTTTATGGCAAAATAACTCAGTTGACGAACCTTATAAAAAGGAGCTGCAAACACTATCACAACAAGGATTACGCAACTTCCACATTTCCAACAGATACGAAATGAAGGTTTTAAGTTACGGTGTTATGTTTATTGCGGCTAGAGCAGCTTATCAGAATTACGCGTAAAATAAGTAGTCCGTAAGCAAACTTCCATATCAGCTGTTAATAAGGTTTGCTAACTGAGATGAAACGGATTACCACCTCGCTTGTTTGCGTATTGGAAAAGGATTTAGAACATGCTTGTGATTTAGATGATTTGCGAGAAGTTGCACAAACGTTGGGAAAAGTTGCAATTGGTATGCAGTTAATGGCTCATTTGTAAAAGATGTCGAACAGGTATGGTAGATCAGCTTTCACCAATGTTTTATAAAGTTTGAATATATTTTAAAGCACGGACGAATTTAAACCATAACGAATCATTTCTTAAAACATATTATACTGGAAATATATTTTTTTTGTTGAACAAGCCTTAAGATGTAAAGTGAAAAATAGCTCTGATAAGATTATTATCCCTAATTACTATGACCTCATTACATTTCGCATGAATCATCACAACTTCTATCTAATCTATGGTGATTTGTCGTGTCGATTGCAACATTTTACTAATGCAACTTTTCGCATATCATTTTATTATAAAATATAGCGAAAAATAGGGCTTGCAGTATCATAGTTTGGCAAAAAGTTCATTTTATTACTTACTTAGATTGCGATCGATAATTTAAATATCAACGAATAAGGTGATGATGGTGTCCAGAGTATTCTACAACATCAGGTTAGAGAAACAAGATTCTCATGCAGATTTTTTCACGCAAGAGCCCTGGTGAAAATTGTTGCATAAGTTTCTTATTTTATAACTCGGACGAATTAAATCGAAATGAAACAACAGAGATAAGCTGTAGTTTGTATTGAACATGTTTTCCATCCTTATGATCTTCATTATCAATTACATAAATCAATCACACTGTGAAGGGTAAGTGATTTCAATTATTAGAAAACTCAATTACAAGAAACAACTCCGATAGAACAAACCGATACTCTACCTAATAAAAGTTATAAACTGCCTCCCGATGCACAATCAGAACAGGATTACGGTAAACAATATGCTAGTTTTGGATAGAAAGGCTTATGTTTTAGCATCACTGTCAAAGTGTGATGTTAATCTTGGAATAATAAAACTATTCAGACAATACTAAGAATGAGATGTTAACATAGAAAAGATAGGCAACCGTAATATGAGTTGCAGTTTAGTGTTAGAAAATTGCGCTGTCTCAAAGTTTTCAAAATGCTGAAAATGAAACTACATGGTGTGTCTTGGCCATTTCAGGATTGGGGTAAGAAAATTCATACTATCTATAAGAAAATAGATTGGTTCGTCCCAAAATGGTTATCATAGAACATTTTTAAAACTGTGTCTATGTCATCGTTATACTAGATACTATGGTATAATATGCCCGTGAAAAGATTATAATTATCATATGAATAATATAATAGAGTTGTCAAATTTTATAGCGTATATCATATTAGAGAACAAAATAAATAAAAAAACACATAAATCTGTTTTTCTTTAGAGTGAATAATATAACTAGCAATATCACATTTCCTATACCGGCTTGCACTAAGATGATGCTTCAGGGTTAAAATAATGTATCATAATGTATAATGTATCATAAAACCCAGCAATAACTCAGTTGTTGTTTCCCCATTCATTATTTTGGAAGAAGATGGTCAGGATTTGGGAGTAAATGTAAGAAGGTTTATTAAACACGATATTGGTAAAGTTCATTTCACCTTAGTGTATTGCTCACATGCTCACATCGCTCGCGTGATGTGATACACGCCGCATTGATTGATTTGAATTATATATAAAAATGTACCGTATCAACCAATGGTGTACCATGCATAGCATGGGTAGGCATTTTGATTTGTTAAAATAAAAAACATAAACAACCCGTTTGATCCTAGACGTACAACGCATTTCTATAAACATTGATTATCAGTATAATTATCCCGTCTGTTGCGTAAGCAATGCTAACGTAAGTTTCTAGTTTCAAGGTGTATGTAGACATTTATTTAGATTGGGACTTCTCGGGTGAAATCATTTTAGAGTATGGTATGTACATTCGTATGTTTTGTAGAACAAATTAGATTTCAGTAGTTAGATTCAGTAGACTATCGGTAAAATCTTCGTTGACCATGTCAGCTTTTTGTATATGCTAAAATATGTGTCGACAATGATAGCTGAAATGTGCGGTACAGCACTATAGAATAAACAATAATTGATTAAAAATAGTAAAATGTAAAATTTAATATAATCCTTATTTGATTCATTTGAAAATACAGGCAATGTTAAACGACGACGATGTTACTATTACGTGTTATAGTAGAAAACTATGACATCTTTTTTTTTCTTTTCTCGTTTTAAAATTCACGACCGAGTGAAAGTGAACGTGTCTTAATACCCATCGAATCATGAAATTTTGAGCATCAAAATATGATGAATTCATTTCCCCAACTGTGTGCAATAAACATCACGAAAATCTAATTAAATTTAACACATTTTGTAGTATGCATTTTTACACACTAAAAGATTGAACCGATTTTAATTACCTCTTGATGTACAGTATTGTATGATTTTATGAGTATTTTGTGAACGTTTATCGAAAAACCAAATTGTAATGGTCATTTTTATTCGACCACTAAGTGGGCCGTTACTTGTAAATCAACCGGTATTAAGTGTAACTAGAGAACTGAAAAAAGTGGAAACCATTTACACTGCCGAATTTTTTTATTGTTGAATAAAATGAAAAGCTAATCGATCAAAATATTGTGTCCAACTTGGCAAAGTTATAGTAAGTGAGATGAAATGAGATTAAGTTATTTAAATAATTATTAGCAACATGCTTTGCTACTTATTTCACTTTTTTTGTAATACTGAATGATTTATTCAAAAAACGATCTGATCTTATGAAAAAATATATTAAATTAAGTTACAACAAACACAAATATAGAAAAAAAAGTTTGAGCAAACATTATTTTCGAACGATTTGAATGACTTCAAACTCACTAATATTCGTTAGCAAATATTACAACTTATCGGTTTATTCATCAATATTATTGAGTACCTTCATTTTCATTTTACACTATAGTCGCTTTGCTAGTTTGCGTCTACTTCAAATAAGGAAAGAGGCTTTCTCGGAACCATTCCTTCGTGAATTGCAGATGGTTACCTTCACATTCTAGAAAAACAATTCTGTTCTGCTCATCCATTTTCTTCAAGCCAAGACGATCCTGAAACGAGTTGAACAGTTTATGCATTACAAACACATATAATAAGCGATAATGTATATATGATATGATTATATGATAATAAGATACGTAGTAGCACATGAAAATGAAACGTACGTGTGAAAATATTAAGAACTCAATTTCATCAAATGGTACGTACCTCAATGAATATTTCGCTTTCCTTTAGGTTTTGTGTTTCTCTGTCCTGTCCTGGTATGTAATAACCGAACCACTGAGATTCTAGAGGTTGCACTATACTATCTTTGTTAAAACGAACCATGACGAATTTGTTTAATCTCTGCAAATTGTCTATATAGGTGTCGTTGATTGATAGTTCATTATTGATATCTGCCAAAAATGTGCTGGAATTTTTGTACTTTGCTTCGTTAAGTGGATCATGCCAGTACGTTGCTTGGACCAGAAAATTTTGCATCAGTTCTGTGTACGCCGCGTAGTTGAGCAACTGTCGGAACCTGTCACAAGTGCGACTGCTGAGCGAGGGACAATTTGGCAATCCGAACACACCCTGGTGTTGCCCACCTAAGGTAATCAAATTATTCATGCGTAGATCTGAACATCTTTGCACTAGTGCTCGCCTGGAAGATAGTAACGAATTAACCATTAGCTACGAAAGGAAAGATTGCCTTTTGTGGCTAAAATCAATCTGCCCAAATAAGAATGAGAGAATGTGATGTGAATAACAAATCTTGAAACACATACTTACATGAACTGACCCCCCTGAGAGAATCCAATTCCATTGAATCCGTTGCTAAGTTTGGGATCACTGCTCAGGTCCGAACAAACCTTTTCCACCTGCGAATGATGGTAGGGATTACAATAAGACATGTATTATGATTTGTTAAATTGTCTGCCACAAATATGTGATAGTATCATATTTCGCGTGAAAACTGACGTATGCTTCGAATACGTAGAACTGCGTTGAATAAAGATAAATTCTTAAACCGCTGTTCGTACGGAATATATTTGAAGTTTTGGTTGTTAGAAATAGATACATTACACAATACGGCCATCATACTTGTAAATAAAAATATATGTACATTACATTAGATACACTGAATGGCTGGAGTAGCGGGTGATGTTTGATGAACAAGCAACACGACACAATTTTCTAAAGGGTGGGGTTCATCTATCAAATTTGATAGTAATATGTGTAATGATCAGTAAATTTTAGTGTATTAAATGACATTTTTGAATATGTCAAAATAGCCTGTGGCGTTAATTCCACATTGGAAAAATCTCAAATGTTTCTCTTTGTTTGTAGGTCCTAGACCACTGTATGCCGGTACAGGAAATTCGGCTCTACAAATTATTACTCATATTTTTTGATGTTTTTTATTATTTTTGTTAGAAAATGGATTTTTGTTTGGGGAGAGACGAAATGGGAAGATGTATGGTCACAAACTAACTAGAATATCCTAGAAACTAGAATAGCTAGCGTGATAGCGGTAAAATTTTCAGTCAATCGTTAAACAAACTGCAAACATAGCCATTTGACCGTTAGTGTTAAAAATAAAAAAAAACTATCTAATTATATCAGATAACTAGTGACACACAATTGATTACTATTTTTAGGGTTAAGGTTATATTTAGCCTACAGAGGTCTCACTCAGCGCTGGTGTCTTTGCGCGTAGTAGGTATACGTGTTATTGTTTGATAATATACATATATAAACCCTTGTATACGGCGACTCTTTATGCGGAATGACGCTTCCGTTTTTAAGATACGTTAGATTTTCAAATAACAGTGCAATTTAAATAGTTAGTTTAAAGAATGTTAATAGTTCTGCTTGCATGGAAATGTAAAAAATAACTTCTTCTATGTACATAAAAAACTAGATACATCCAGAATGCATTTTATCATGTTTGATTAAGGCACTTCCAAATGATTCATGAATGATTACGATCATGGATGAACATTATAAAGAGCTTCTTTTCCCACATTGTCATGGAATAATCAGAAAAAAACCCTATTTTTCAACTGAATAACAATGTTAATAACCAAAAAATATTTTGAATTTGAATGATGAAATACTTCATCCACAATTATTCTGAAAAAAAGATTGCCTGCCGTCCGTTTGTACGAAGGGCTACAGGCAGAACAAAAAGTGCGTTGTAAATAAGAGCGTCTTGCTAAACGCGTCTAAAGCTTGATAATATATAAGTGATATTAGGCTTTTCACATGCTTTCCTATTGCTATCGAAACCTACCTGTTGATTAGGATGCACCAAGTAGCCGCTTTTGAAGTCTTCCGCGATGGAATTTCCAATTTTAATAGATTTTACGTAAACTCCAATTTCCGACTCGAGAAATTTTCTTACTCCACCCAAACTAAATGGAAAACAGCAAGTATCACCTAAATTAAAATATAATAATATATTCATATAAGCATCCTACCTGCCCAGTGCTCGTTATGTTGAAACTTACCCATGCCATGCCATAACACTATGGGTAGTTTTTCAGCTGTAGCTTGTTCTACAAGGGTAGAAAATATGCCTGCACTAAAGACGATCGCGAAGAGTGTTGATTTTCGCATGCTTAATCCTCTGGAGGGTGCAATTCGAATGTTCAACAATGTATAGGACTGGATTAATGCGAACAGACCAGATCAAGCTCGAAAAGACTTTAACCTCTTGCGTTGTCAGCTCTCAACTAGAAGCCGCACATTAACTGCACCACACTTTATAACATCATTAATGCTCATCAATATTTATTGCAGGGATTTCTTTGCAGATTATATGGGCACAAAGAACTCGATGAAATGTTGTTTGTATGGTTTGGTTTAGGCTGCGCTCTAGGATCTGTATCATGATACATCATGACACGCATCTCATCTTATTCGTGATTTTGGGAGAGACCACAGTTGCAGTAGTTTCATCTACTACTTTATACACTTTAACAAAGAAACCTTCACCAACAAGGTCACCAAGTACGTATTTAACCATTATGGCAGATTTTAATAAAATCGATTATTACCGCCTATTGTAGCGTCAGATGCATAGAAATAGACAAACAAAGCTGCTGTCAAAACATGGCACAGTAGGATGAGTTGCGGACATGTTTATAACATTATTATTTTCGTTTTTTTTTTCAGAACAACAAGTACAGTGACTCCTCGAGATACGCTATACTCGAGATACGCGGATTCGGAGATACGCGGATTTTCAACTTTGACAGAACAATGGTTTATTATATCGGTTTGAGTTCGTCTAGTGACAACTGTCAAAAGCAACACAAAGAGATGTCAGAACAAAGCAAAATTACGACGAACCATTTCATTCTGTTACAATTCTGTTCCGTTTTTTCGCAGTGTTTAACATTTTTAGGCAACAAAAAATGA
>KB673645.1:5622-171474 GCA_000349145.1 Anopheles dirus
AGCTAAACTTTGTAGATTTTTTTTAAATATTTAACATAAATTTGATAAAAATTCCTTTCCTATTCCCTCAGAAACTGTCAAATTTATCTCGAACACCCTGTAATATTAAACATAGCACAAACAATTCCTTTCATATTTTTATCACACTTTTATCATGCTTTGCTAGTTTTCGTCGAATTTGAATTCGAACTCGACTTTTAATTCTGCACTTGGGTTTGGGATTGTTTGATGCTCTCGTGGGCAAAACAATCTTATATTTATTTTATACAGTGGCGCCCTCTAACTTTTCAACTATGATAAGTAATTTGAAGTGGATAATGAATCAGTCAACTTTACATAAAAAGTAAGTTTTTAGAGAAAAAAAAATCAAGACCACAGCTTCCCCATTGTGCGGTGCTGCCAACACGTGAGGCAAGGCTTCACCAACGTTACAGCCACACAACCACACCAAGTCTTGATTGTCCCGTCGGTCGCGACGGTCGGTCTCTCGGTACGCGTGTCGACGGCAAGAAGTATCGCTCTTTGCGTATCGCGCGACTTGCGCGTACAACAAACGCATACAAGACGCCGCGTGGTGCGCCTATTACAGTCGATCCGGGTTTGAATTTCAAACGATCGCGAAGTGCACGGAGAGCATCTGCGGAAAACATTTCAGAAATCGAGTGAATAAGTTATGCGACAACATTGCCGTTGAGCTGTGTGTGTCGAAAGATTGGGTGTGAAATGTGTTCATAAAGAACCTCCCGCTGGAGGTCGGAACGAGGTTCCAGCGTGTGGCAAAAGTTGTGTGGTGGCGATCGGTGTAAGGCGATCTGAGTGAACAAGGAAGTGGGTTTTGGTGTAGATTGTTTTGATTGTTGAAGTGTTTTTAAAGTAAAGAAAAGGAGTATATACGAAAGTTTGAAATCAAGTGCGCCAAGTGTGAAGCGTGGAAGAGTGTGAAAAATGTGGCTGCCGTTATATCCTTCCACAGCTTCCAATGTTTAGCGCAACGAATCGGTGCTACTTCCACACGGAACGGAAGATAAATTCTCATTCGAAGTGAATTGAAATTTATTGTTATCAACACCACTACCAGCACCTACATTCTTCAGCACCCTGCTGATCATCTCCTCGCCCGGGTAAGAGAATGCCGATTCTATCAACTTTAACCTGATCAAGCAGTAAACAGTTCCCAGCACCACCCAACACCCAGCGCGGTGGTGTGTTTTTAAATGGCGCAACACTTCCCCCACAACCCAGAACTGGAGGAACCAGAAGCCGGTTGTGATTTGTATGCAAATCGTGTTGCGCCAAAGCAAATAGAAACTAACGCTGAGGTATTGGAATAAAAGCGCGGGTTTTCGATGGGTCTTGCCCGCCCGGATCGGTTCTTGCGTTTACGCGTCTTTTTGTTTTGTTGTTGCTCGTTTGCTCTTGCATTCGGCGACGTGTGTTTGGCGATTTTAACGCCAACCATCTCCATATCGGTGCGCTGTTTTACGATTATTATTTGCATCCATTTTTTGTTTTTTTTGAGGGAATTTCAAACCTCACCTATCGGTTTGCCAGAAATGAAAAAAGAGGACAAAATCGGTGAAGGTGCCAAATGCAAATCAGCTGCAGTCAGTGATTGCTTTTTGCTGAGCATGTTTGCGTTGGCGCATTTCGTTGGTGGGGTCATTTTTCGGAAATTGTTCCATGAGTATGTGGGAGATTTTGATCGTTCGATCGTTCGATCGTTCTTTGTTTGTTCCATTTGGTCGACGGCAGTATTCTGTCTGTATGATTAGGTTTTTGTAATACGATTTTTCCATCAAATTGTGTATAAATGAATTTTAAACTCCAATTGAAATTTTAAACAAGTCAAAACCACAGCCGAAAATATTGATTTACCCTCTAACGAAAAGGACATAAAACGGCCCACAGTGCTTTATGCGCGTGGTGTGACGGTCGGCATTATTCATGACGGTTTTAAATGGATATTTAATTGAAACAACATAACATGTCTTACCGGTTGAAATGACCAATGCAAAGGATAAGAACCCAAACTATGCTCTTCCGAAGACATCATCTCATGATTTATCGCACGGAGGAAGAGGTGATACATCAAGCTGTCCATTTGAAGTCTTGAATCTGTTTTTTTTTTTCTCCGGTGGAGGTTTAAATGCATTTATTCGGTACCAGCTTTTAAGGGTTCCCCTTTAACGACCCACCACCACCACCACCGCCACCACCACTAATACCATATTAGACCGTGGTGTGTAGTTCGCTCTGAAGGCAATTAATTAAATGCGTCCAAACGGCCTGTTGAGAAATCGTTCTAAAGTGGGCAACCGTGTGCAAACGATCCGCTCGAACCGGTGCTCCGATTTGACGATCGGACGTTAAAACTACTAGCCTGTGTTTTTGGTTTGTTTCGGTGGTCCGCTTTTTCGGGAGGAGACCCACTCGCAAAGGGTTCGTCGCTCGGGTCCAGTGTCGTCGCGCGTCCTGCACGGAGTGTGTGTTTCGCGAAAGAGGACGGTGCGGTTCGTTCTCGGGCCTTCGTCCCATTTCGTTTACCTTTTTTGGGATCGACAGCGGCAAAGGGAAGCCGGGTGCGTCGGTCGAACGTGTGCCCGGACGAGCCGACGACGAACCGTGCCCCGATCGTGCCCGGGGCAACGTGACCAAACTTTAAACAAACATACAAACTCGTTTCTCCCGGCCATTGGCTCCACTCCCGCCAAAGGATCTCCGATGCCCCCCGAGGGGGATGCTCGGGATGCTGCGCTGGGGACAGGTTTTTGGGGGAAAATGTTTATACGAACTTACCCGTGGACGGTTCGATCCGAGCTCGATTTTCGCGCGTAAGCTTATTGCTTTGCGCAGTAACAATGTAACAATCGAGGAACGCAAAAGCGGATACGACACTCCACACGGTTTGCGGGTGTGTTGACAAATCTGAGACGAGCCGTTTGCCAATCCGTTCTGCAATTCAATCTCGCAAGTGTGCGCAGAATAGAGAGAAAAAAAAACTCCCCGTCAAGTGTCAAGTGGTCACATAGGCTGTGTTATGACTGACGGAACGATCGCGTGAAAAGTACACAACGTTTAGGGCAAACAGAGGCAACGCCACAAAATCTGCAACGATCGGCGATTTGTTTATTTTTCGCGTTCCGGCGCGAGATCGGCCTTTTGCGTGGTGGAGACCGATCGGGGTCTGCCACCAACTTCGATGATGCAGCAGGAATGGAACGAGGAAGTGGGCATTATGTTTTTTGCTGTGTCAAACGTTGGCGTGAAGTTATGTGGCAAACGTTGGAGGGTTCGGCGTTGATATAAAATCTTTTCGAAACAGGGCTTTTATTCAAAATTGTTGATAAAAATATTATAATTTTAATTCTAACTACCTTGCGAAAACAATTTGATTCAGTATGTAACTCAGATAAATTCTGGGGTCACAAATAATATTGTTTCGTCTATTCTGCAACTTTCAATGTTATTGCTTGAAAAGTATAACGTAAATCCGCCATACACGCTTTTGTTGATTTAAAATATGAAATTTTGATATTGCAAATAATATAATTTTCAAAGTTGTCATTTCTTAAATATATTTAGATTGATTTGATGTTATTTAATTATAATTGAATTGTTTAAAAAAATTACAGAACAAAATTTACTAGAACACGATAATCATAAGCGTCTACAAAGGGTATTTAAATACCAATGATGCGAATAATGTTTTTTTTATTTAATAAAGTCCGATTAAACTAAAAAATCTCTTGAAAACAGTGGAAAAAATGCATTGTAAGGCACAATAATCATAGCAATCATAGAAAAAATGTAATTCTTTCATTAAGTAGCGCCATCTATTGACAGGTAGGGAAAGCGAATATTACTGTAATGTTTCGCGATGATGTTTTTTTTCATGTTTTTTCAGTACATTTTAAAGTTTTTGAAACATTTCAAACATTGTCAGAATCGTATAATAAATTTACGCTCCATTTTATTATATGAGCTTGGCTTAAGTTGCGAAAAGCATTTGGAAATTTATGATTTATTCCCAATTTTCCCTTGTATGTTTGATTAACATAACATACGTTCAAAGCCATACATGTAGACTGTTTTCTCAACCGTTTCCGTGCTATGTGTGTACCGCGCCAAATTTCTGCATACGAACTCGGCTTGTGTAACTCGTACCGCTTCGGGCTATGCAGAGGCACCGATCGATTGTGTTGGCGATTTGTGAACAAATCTCTCACCGTGCCTTCGCTACATAACAACGACCTTCCACCGTGGGTCCAGCGGTTCCTCACAGCAAAAGACACACACAAACAAACAGCAAGAGAAACAAAAAATAAATCGACCACAAATCATCCGCAAAGGAGTGGAACCGTTTGATCATTTGACGATTCTGTTTTCAAAAACCCAGGGTGGCAGCCCGGGCCAGGTTCCTGGATACGTCCTCGGTGCCTTCCGAGGACCGGTACCGGTTTTTTTTTGTGTGAACCCACCGTTGTTGGGCCGCGCATACGCGAGCCCAAAGTTCCGCGTTGCGTGAGTTCACCGATGCCCGCTGGCCCGGTCGCTGGTGAGGAACGTTTTGGAGGAACCCAAACGTTGTTGCTGGTTACACTGGTTGCGTGTTGTTTTTTTTCGGGGGGTTTTGTTTTGCGAAGAGGAGCAGCAAGAAGGCAAGCTCGTGCGCGAAAAGATGTCTCCTGCACCTTCTTTTGGGCAGACATTCGACATTCCTACCATGGCCTTGCCGTGCGAAAACGATCCCCGAAAATCGCTCCCTGTTCGGTTGATGAATGGGAGCGTCTCGTTTCGGTCGGATTCAGTGGGCCAGCGTTGTGCGTGGCCAAATTCGCAGCATGGTTCGGATAGTGCAGTAGTCCCTTATTATAGGAACCAAGCAACAAAAAAAAAAAAACATTTGATATTCGTCCTTGATCAAGAACGTCTCTCCCCGGCCGTTGGGACATTGTTTCGTGTTTAGTCTGACGTTAATTGCATACCATGTTATTGATCGCAGCAAAAGTAGCCTTTAGTGGAACGCTTGTGTATAATAATATTTCCCATCTCGTTTGAATGTTGACGTTCGTGTAACGTCGTTTTCTTGGAGAGAGCGAGAGTTGCTACACAATGTTGCACATCATCGTGTACCGCATTTCAACCCCATCGACACGGGATGTTTGCCTCCCTCACGTAATGCCAAGGCTTGTGGTGGCGTAGAAACATGGCTCACGAAGCGTTGCATTGTTGCACTTATTGGTTGCTTTCTGTTGGTCCCAGTGTCCATAAACTGACGGGAGAACATTTTCCCATGACGAAGCGATCACCTTCGCGGGTGCAAAGAAGGTGCTAATGAGGATATGTTTATGCATGCCGAAGAATTGCTCCAGCATTGTACTAAGCAGATCTGTGAATACAGGAGTATTCATTTGTGTTTTCTTTGAAGAAAGCGTAGCGGAACTCTTATGCAAGATATGCTGGCTGCGTTGGCTGGCTGCGAAGTGCTTGTGATTCGTGTAACGGCACCCCAAAAGCGCTCTTAAGGCGGGATGCGCCATCTGGAGAAGCTGCCACCACTTACGGCGATCCTATTTTTGGGTTAACGGGCGCAGCGAAGTGTGCGTGATTGAACCGTCTCTGCCGAGGCCTAAAATGATCGAACCATAATCAGTAGCTAAAGTGGAGCACGCGCAGGAGCACGCATGGGCAATGGTAACGGAGGCGAGCCCAGAACGCTAGTAACGCTGTGATGCGGAGTACTTAAAACCAGAACCAACAGTCAAAGCAAGCCGCTCATGACTTTCGATATCACGCTCTTACCCCGTTGACGATGCGAATGCGAGGCGAACGGCAACGACGAAAAGAAAACATCATTTAAATCTACTCCTGCAGCATAGAATGGCGCTGCGCGAAAAGTCTAGGGTAGTTGAAGGCAGCCTTGTTGAAGGTTACGGCGGTGGTGGTCATCGCGGGCACAGCGCGTTGGACGTGACATGAACTGGGTATTAATCAACGCAATATTCGAAGCTCCGCTGTACTCCACTCCGCAACCTTTTCACCCACCGTCACCGTGTGTTCATTTATTATGATTGTAATTACTTACTTACAATATTTCCTACAAGCGATTACGAGGCGGGAGAGCGTGTCGGCCCGCAAACGCCCCGGCGCATCGCAAACGGAAAAGGGTGAAAAACAAACCGATCGCGCGGATGCTGCTTCCTGAGTACTTCCTCCCGATGGGGGCAGGCGGTCGTGTAGGTCGTATCCCTTGGCTTAGTTTCGAGTTTTTGTTTCTAAAACGTTCTTACACGGGCGCAATCGCTCGAGGGTTACTTCAGCCCGGACGGTTTGGTCCGCGGTTGGCAGATAAGAAAATGAGATTTTTAATAGCGGCGCAGCAGCAACAGCAGCAGCAGCAGTGTCGTTGTGGCGTTCATGATCGCTTTCATCGCCTGCGGTCGTTTGAAAGTGTGTGTTTGTGTGCGTTCAGTGCAGTCAGCAATGCTCTGTCGACCTGATGAGCCGATCTGCAGTTAGCCAGCTGTTTTAGTGGTGGCGCGTTGCTAATAGAATCTCCTCGATGCGAGAACGATTCGCGTAAAGTGAGTGAATGTTAATAGCCCATCGAAGCGGGACGGTTAGCGGGTGGTTTAATGTTTTTTCTCCCATAATGTTGTCCGGCTCGTGATACACTCGACGTTAATGTTGAGTGTGCAATTGACCGTAGAAGACCGATTGTGGATGAGTATATGAGTATTAGTTTTGTTTCAATTGATCCACGAAATCGTGCCAGGACAGTTTGAACTCTCATTACGAGCATATGAAGATCAACATCAATATTCTGCATTATAGCATTTATTGTATATATGTCCTATAATTTCAATGCACAACATTTAAATATGTAGCTCTTGTTCGATTTTCGTGGAAAATGTGATAGCTGTTCAATATTTGTTGTGGATTTAAATATTTACTCCAGCTATTCTTCCTCAAAGTAAATGATACAAAAGTAAGAATAAATTCCTCAGTTAGAGACAGAAAGGCTATTTCCACATCACACCCAACCTTTAGATATTTTAAAGGAATGTTCTATAAATAGTTTCCTTTGGTAGTTGTTGAAAAAGGAAGGAGCAATTTCTTCCAAAATTTTGGCTTCATTGCCCGAAATATTTCATTTTCATGGAATAAAGTTAAGTTCCTTAGAGGGCCGAGGTCTTCTTCTTTTTCTTCTTGGTGTAGCAACCTTTGAGATCATGTCGGTCGTGTTAGGAGCTTATTAGATTGATACTAATATCATTATCGAACAGTCTAGCAAAAGAGCGAGACGATTCCGATGGGAGTTTCAAGACGGTTCCGTTCCTGTCGTATAAAGGCTGGCGCCGATACCAAGTACAGCTTATACTGCCTCTACTGAATCCAATGAGATTGTGCTAGTTTTCGCATGTTAAACATGACGCTCAATGGTCAAACATGATTTTATATTACATTTTGTGGAGAGTTTCAAAGCAATCTATATCGGAAACTCGAAAAAGAGTGGAGAAAAACTTTATGTTCACAAAATATCTTAATTCAAGACATTGACATTGAAGATTTTCTGTTTCCACAATATATTCAATATACTATTGCATGTCTACAAGCAATATTTAAAAAAAAAACATGATGTAAAGTTTCGGGGAAAAGGAATAAGTTTGCAACAATCGTCTTTATCGTAGCCGTGTATATATTTCGTTATTAATATATCAATAAGTAAAAACTATTTAAAAGAAAAACCTTTCAAAGGAGTAACCAAAAGTGTAGACATAAAATAACCAAAGATATTGCTAAAGAAATATTGCGAAGTAAAACAAACAATGGTCTCTAGATGAGGCAACCAACGATTAATTCATTCCGATCGTAAATCCTGCACGTTTTCAAAAGTGCACAAATTGCTGACGTTTGTTGTTCTTTCGCTCCCTCCCGCACCGATGGATCTGTCTGATTTATTCTTGTTCTTTCTGTTCTATTTTCAGCATTCTACCAATCGAAAACCGCGTGAACCGCGCAGCAACGGTCACCGCGTTGCTTCACGCGGGCCCTTAATCAACGCGGAATAGAAAACAAACCTTCAGCCAGCGTCATCTGTGTGCGCCGGGCATCCTTTGAAAGGGCATATTTTGCGGTGAATTCCTTTCCTGTGCGACACACCGGTGTAGATTAAACACATACACACACACAAGTGCAATATTAGTGGTGGAAAAAGAGGAAGAAAAAGCCGCTCGTACAAGAGGCGAACGAGCAACCGCTGGAACCAATGCAAAGGAATTGGTTATCGGTGTGTTCTTGCTGGCGTCTAAGAATGTTCAGATCCTAGGCACGGTCGGCCCGTGTTACAGCCTACAGGTAGTGCTTCGCGGCCGCGATCTCCGCCGGGTGAAACCGCGATTAGTGCAACATGGCAGTAAATTATAAATTAGCCATAAATAGTGGTGTAATGAAGCAATAATAAGCGCGCGAGTCGCGGAGTGAGTGCGGGGTCGTGCGCCATTCGTTGGCGGGCGCTTAAAGTTTTCGGCGAAAGCGCGACCGTTCTGGGCAGAGGCCGCGCGAGAGAACGCGAGGAGGATTCGTAACATAATTGAACCACCGTGCGCAACCGGTGGTGACGGTGGTGGTAAATTGGAAAATATTGCTTTGCGCGTTAGCAGCGCGGTTCGGGCCTCCGCTTCGGGCGTCGGGCGCCTACTTGGATCCAGTGAGTGTATAGCGTCCCGGTGGGATTAATTTCGTACGTCCGTACGTTCGTCTGTTCGTTCGCGATGGGTGCCGGTGTCCCGTGCCGGACCCGGTCCGGCCCAGCAGCCACGACCACCACCTTCGTCGGCAGGTAAGTCCCGGTTTGGAGAGGAGAAGATGCAAAAGCGCTGAGTTTTATCGATCGACGACCCTGTCGATGGCCGGCAATCGATAGGTTGGTTCCGCGAGATAGTTAGTGAGATAGTTTATAGCTTATACGCACCGATCCGGACGCCGGCCGGAGGTGGAGGAGGGCTTGTGCCGGCGCAGCGTCGTAAAGTTACGCGGATAAATTGGTGTGCTTCGGTCCCGGCAGAGATTCTACTCCGGTGCCGGGCAGGAGCGATCGAATCCACGACTTATGTCGGTCGATCGCAGGGCGCAGATATGCGTATCTGGTTTGTAGTTTATCGCCGGTACGCCGGTGTATCGCATTATCGCAGCCACACAATCTTTCCGTGGTTTACATGTCGCGGAATGGTTGCGGTTGTGAAGTTTGTACATAAAACTGTAAAAAAAAAAACACACACGCGCATGCGATTAATATTGTTTTAGGTTAAGTTGGCGCATTGCGAAAGAACGGTTTCAAATAAGTTATAAGCCAAGCCTTTCTTCGGGGACGTTGTGGAAAGTGGTTCTGAGCGGGTGGAACTTCCTAATCAGCACATTAGTCACGCCGTTGTTAACATAACCTAATAGGCAGCTTTAGATTCTTTCACCATAATTGATAAGGCTCAAGGTTTAACCCAGATATTAAAAAGTACTCCCCACCAGATTACGCCCTACGGGCTCGTTCGCCAACAGGCCGCATAAAACATTGTTATCACGGGTCGTTTGTTAATTCTTTTTAAACTGCTACTAAGTAGGTTTTAATTATCCCTCAATGGTCAGGCGCTCCCCGAGGATTGGACCTCTTTCAACGAAACAAACGAGAAGTGTGTCATTTGTCGATCATTCACTTATAGCCAAACATTTTCCCATGCTCGAGTGGGTCGCGGCTCGTGGCTCGACACCCGACTCCTGACCGACTTTCCACATTGTGGTCAGTGCGACCCGTTTGTCCAAACATATGCCTGCCCCCAAGTCTGTTTGATCCAGCCAGCTCGTGTGGAGAGAGTGTGTGGGCACACTAATGCACACTCGATTAAAACTAATGGCTGATAATTCGAAAATAATGATAATCCCCAAGCTCCCCGGCCACTGGTGTTCGATTCTGTCTGTGTGTGTGTGTGCTTTTTTGTTTCTTTTTCTACTGGAAAACCACTTACTACCTTGTTACCCCAAACGATGTCGAGAAATTTGACGTTGTTTGATTGTTTGATTTTCTTCTATTTTTATGTCGATCCCCGGGCCCACCGGTGGGACTCCGGTCTCTCTCCGGTCCGTTCTATCAGCCTCCCTTAGGATCGTAAAGCCTTGAGCTACCGCTTCGACCCTGCGGCTTAGGGATCAATAATTAATCAAGCTTCCAGCAATTGGATGGACGCGAGTCGATCGACTGTCACACACGATCTTCTTCCACACGAGACGCGGAGGTAAACGCACTTACCGACTGCATGGCCGGAGGTCCGCTACCTTAGCCTGTCACAGCCGACTACCGTACGGCCGCGGGATCGTATCTTTATCGGGGCGGCTGCAGTACTCGCGCGCCGCCTTTCCATTCGACTGGAGCGGCCGTGTCGTGAAGAAAAGGAAAGAGAAAAAAGCCAACAGCCCGTCCCCGCCACACGAAGTCGCCACCAGTTCAATCATGCAGGCTCGGTGACTGTCATAAAAGCTGGAGAAGACGTCACCCGCCCCGGTCGGCTGGTTTGTTGACCTTTTGCGAACGCTTCGCCGAGCCGGCGGTGTACACCTACGGAGAAGAGTTGCGGGTTCTTATTTACCGTACCGCGCCACACACCAACGGATCCGATAAGACTCGGGCACCCACTGTGTGTGTGCCCTGGGTTCTGTCAGTCGGCGTGTGTGTGATGCAACCGGGAGAGCTATTGGAATATTGTTCTCCCCGTATGCATCCATCCAGGGTCTATCTAGCCAAGCGAGAGGATCTCGTTTTTGCATGGGGACGTGTCTTCACACTTGGAAGCTAGGTAGGCAGGCGCGCGTAGGAGTAGAAAGAAACGCTAGCAGGGCGCACGTATGGCGCGTACATACGTGGAGATGGACTGCTGTAGGTGTTCTCTCTCGTGACATGGAGCCCTGCCCGTCTCTTATCCGCGCACACGGATCCGTACTTGCCGGTTGACTTCTGTTCTACCTCCTAGCTGTCACCGGCGCGCTGCGGGAGATATTCGCGTGAAATACGAGATTATTACGGAAGAGGTGCAGCCGCCGTCGGTGGCGCGTGTTCCACAGATTAGATCGAGGCTAGCTGATAGATGACATTGGTCAGCTTATGGCAGTATCTCACGGGCTGGAAGCTGGGGAATCTTTGCCGTGCGTTGCACTGGAGAAGATCCACGATCGGTCTTCTTCTCACCGTTCAAATTAGCGTCTTTGTGTGCTGCAAGTCTCCATTGCGTCAATGTAGCTCGACGTGGGATGTTCTGTCTAATGAGAAGGTTATATGTTATGAAGGATGGAGATCCTGCGTTTTGCTGGTGTGTAGTCTGCTGCCTACAGCGGAGGGTCTTAATAATAGGAACCAGATTGTGTACAGATCAGGGAGATAACGACTCCAGCGGTTCCTCCTAATGTCAGATGGTAAATGGACAGTCGGTGTGAAGATAAATGTTCGGGTTGCTGAAGTTCCACTCTCTCCGAAAAATGATCACCGGACCTTAAGTGACCCAAGCGCATCCGGGTATTCATCGGATTTCAGGGCGACATTAGGGACGCCCCTGTCGGATCCGGCACGGCTCCATGATGCCGCCCGGTCCGACCTTTCCGTGCACGCAGGAAACTCGATCGAGCAGTGTTTCGAATTCGAACGCACGATATTGCACGGCCCACTTGACACTTGGGAGCGCGCCGGCGGAAGAAACTGAGAAGGAGAGCGGTATTAATCAACTCACACGCACACGGACGCGGAGCCCTGAAGTGTTGGCTTGCTGGTGTCAAAACATTTTAATACCCTCCGGCCACACGGAGGCCACGCCGGCGTTCGAACGCGGTGCAGTGCCGTGAATAGATCACACGCCCCGGGAGGTGCAGTGAACTTCCTGCTACCACGTCTGCATTTCTCCGCCGCGGTTGGAGCTGGAGAGGCGCTGGACAGTTTTCATTTCACAGTAGGCGCAACAAGCGGTGTTTGGGGTAAAAAAAAACGCCATCAGAATTTCGACACAATAAAGCATAAGTTTAGCATACAAAACAACCCAACGTTCGCAATCGCGTCGACACATCGCAACTTTGGAATGGTTTAATTAGTTCGCTTTTCTTCGCTCACTACGCTTTGCCTATCTTTGACTTTCTCGCTTACTCTTTCTCGCTTGCTCTCTCTCCCCCGTGGGCGTTCTCTGTTGCCTTCAAGATTTTCCTCGCTTTTCATCGCTTATCTTATCGCGTTTCTTTGTGTCGATGGAGCACGGGTCGTTGTGTGGCGCGTCATAAAAAAATCCGTTCCCCGGAACGCCCGTCATCTGCATGAACGGTTGATCTGCTCGTCTTTCTACTTCCCATCTGGCTCTGGATCGAGCGATGGAGCAATATTTCATTATTCATGCTTTTCGTGCCTCCAGTCGCTCCAGCCGCCGTACGATGGCGATGCTGATGGTGATCGGAGCGATAGGCGAATGCATTTTTCAGCCCATTCGTTACCGCACCGTGTTTTGGGAGGTGCGTTTGTTAGTCTTTTTTTCCCCTCTCTGTGTTGTTTTCGAGAGGCAGTTATTATTGCTGTGCGTTTGGTGCGTTTGGGGTTTCTTTCCACTGTGCTTGATCTGCTTTCTTGTGATGGTTGTTCCTGTTTCGGAGAGATTAGGAAATGATTTTGGAGGAGAGAGAGAGTGAAGAAGTTGGGTGAAAAAAGACAAACGAACAGTTCAGATTTATCATCCTTAGCTCAGGCGAACGTGAATGCGGGATGGAGTAATGAATTCATAAAGGGCGATTCGTTTTCAGATTAGGCGGATAGAAAATGATGTACGATCGGTGATCGGGACATGGTTTCACGATAGGCGTAGATTGGAGCGATCTTCGCATGAAACACAGACAGGTTTTGGCTACTAAATTTCGAAATAATAGCATCGGAATGAACGACAAAAAAGCACAGAAAAGACCCATGGAATACGTTACACTTTAATTAAAATGTGTCCTACACTGAAACATGGTCAGAATGCGCGCCCTGCGGTGCACTTAAAATAATTGATAAGTTCATTTGGCCCGTTTTTCCCCCCTATCTTATCGCGACCGGTCCGTCGCATTGCCTCACATCGTTCTATCGTAATCACATGCCGCGTACTGCGTATCTGCATAACCACGAACCGTTGCAGCAGCAATGTGAAGAATGTGTTGGAACATTTTATCAGATAATTGTTGATGAATTTGATGGATATTTCTTGCCCCTCTCGGGAAGGGGCGAACTGCATTTCCCGCGCAAACGGAGTTGCATTCGTGCCTCTTTTCCGCCGCAAGCATAATTAAACTTCAACGTGCACATAGCTTCACCGGAACGATAATTATAAGTTATGCAGATGTGTTTAGTCACGTCTCCGGGTCCGACTTCTTTTTGTTGCTGCAATGGTTATTTCCGGACGCATGCGTCGATGCAACGATGTAACTAATTTATTGGGCCTTCAGAGAGCACTGGCAAGAACTTCCAATTTCTTATCGATGGTACGCATCACAGCGATGCAATCAAATAACACCGGCGACGACGACGACCAACCCGTTGACGTTCATTAGCTGGGTGCGTTGCAGCGCGCTCATGGCGAACTCATTAAGGAAAACGGAGTTCGGGGTACGTCGATGGTGGCGATTAATCATGCGACTAACTACCTGCGCCCGGCGGCCCGATTTGCACCTAGGAAACAGGTGTGCACGCTGTTCATTTCGTTCCAGTGCGCGTTCTAGTCGCTGCTGACCGACGGGCTTCGTTGGAACCCGGCCCCCGGGCCATGCACCTCGGCATACCAATGCGCTCGGAGGCACGGTGTGACGCCTAGGTCAGCATTATTATTTGTAGCAGCACGTCAAACAGACGTCTGTTTGTCCTACGCGTCGAGAGATCGTCGCTGACAGCGTTCCAGGCGAGGACGTGCGTAGTGTCTACAAAAGCCCGGCCCCGACGGCGGTTAGTTTCTTGGAAAGTGAATTAGTTTTTAGCTTGCGCCAGAAGATCGCCTTCACGCTGCACTTGATTCGCGCAATGTTTCTTTTTTGAATGAAGACGGTGCCGAAGGACAGGGCGTTTGGTGACTCCAAATGCGTTTCCTTCCTGTTAGAAACCTACAAATTCATCTCAAGTGTACATTTTCATTCCAAGAGCCCAGGGTCGACGTTAAAACAACTTTGTTTCGGAGTGCATACTGTCTGCACCGGCGTGACATTAGGGGTTAGCTGTCAGACAGCCTGAAATACACTCCGTTTTAGAGACCATTGGAAGCTTCCAAAGGGCCTAATATGTATTGGTTTATTTGCATCGCTGTACGGCCTTGGTCAACAGACTGCGCCGCACAGAAGCACGAAGACGCCGTGACTACCGTGAGCGTCTGGACGGGTCTTGAGGAATGCCAGTGCTAGTTGTTAACCTCACCTCTCGTGGAAAGGGTTAATCCAGCGTCCCCTCGTAAAGCGGGTAGCACCGGCCGACGGGATTATCGGCTCGGGTGAGCCCTTTCGTTAAGTTAAATATTTAAACTGTCCTGCGCACCGTGGCGGAGAAGATGGCGCGGCATGAAATACGAACTCCGGCGGGCATGTGCTTAGACAGCTCCTGTCCGCAAAGGGATTAGGCTGGGTCCGAATAGTGAAGTGCTGGCACCGACATCCAACAAGCGCAGGCCGTAGCCGAGATTGGGTTTCTTCGTTTGATGTGCGCTTGAGTTTTGTAAAACAAAACCGGACGAGCCGAGTTTGAAGTGTGGTTCGATTTTCGAAGAGAAATGTGGGTCCCCGTCAAGGCCGTTGTGAAGGATGAAACTGATTGCGATAAACAGAGGTACGGGTGTACTGCTTACATCATCGAATCGTACGTGGAGAAGTTGTTTATCGAGGGGGGAATGCAAAGCAAAAAAAAAATCACTCTCCGTACCGTATCGTCAGATATATTGACACAACTGTACCTCCGAGTGTATGTACGTCACTCTCGAAAAAAAAACAACAACAAGCGGAAATATAACTTGCAAAACGCTTCGTTATCGCACGCTGATGTCAGCGAGCGGCTTCAAACGATTTTTGAACCGTTCCCTTCATTAACTTGCTGCGGCAGACGAATTGGCGCTCGGGAAAAGCTTTCCCGTGACGCAGCAACTGCAAGCCCGTACATTTCCGGCGGACGCTAGCGTTCAAAGGTAGCAACATCGCCACATCATCATCGTCGCGCGCGCTGCGTTGTCGTTTTATCTTTCCCACCTGATAAGCCAAGGCTCCATCGCTATCGGTGCCCGCACAATCCCGCGTGCCATGTTTCGTGAAACGCACCGCGAGATAAGATCAACATTTGCTTTCCGCCAGGCGACGACGACGACGACGACGACGACGGCACATAGACCGACCCAATCTGCCTGTTGTTCCGAGTTTTTTCGAGGAATTGTGCGCTGGGGGAAAAAATCTCAAATTTTCATTTGTGTTTGGACAGTTTTCGTCTTTCACAAATGGCTATGCGACTCTGCTATCGAACTGGTCGAATCTTATTTATGCGTACGCATCACGTAGCGCGTTTGGGTTGACCTACTACACGAACTGGCACGAACAAAAAATGGAAAGGAAAGCATACGACTTTAATGAAAGCGATTGTTTTTGTGTGCCGCGTCGTTGTAGGTAAGCGCGTAAGATGTCGAAATTTTGGGTCAAGATCTGGAGCGATTGCGATCTGATTTGGTTGGTTAAGATTCTGGAAGAATGTAGGACATTTTTAGAGGAATTTTTGAAATATTTCAATTTTTTCAAGAACTTTGGGGTTTTTGTAGTTTCTTGTTGAGTCCGTCTTGTACAATCATGAAATTTTAATGGCTTACGCTGATATGGTGTCCTGTTTCAAGAGCTATCATCTACACCAGACGCATAGTTAATAGGGCTTCATGCATGAGCTAAAGCTTCGATAGCAAAAACAACAGTTATGCGGAGCTCAAATTTCAAACAGTTGCCATTTTTTGCTCGGAACGTCGCTTCCTGTCCCTAGCAAAACTATCGCTTGCTCGTACACATCGCGTATACAAGTTTCACAGGTTTCCCGTGATGTTTTGTCTAGCTTTGCATCCTAGCGAATGTGATATGACATGCTGGAGGTACGTCGTGAGATATTTCCCCTCCCGTTCATTCCAATGACTCACTCAAAAGAGTCACGATCAGAGTGTTCGCTACGAATGTGTTTTGTGTGCATACAAAACACGCCATCCGTATCGGTTGGATCCGTGAGGCTCACACGCGGGGGCTTACAGCATTTGTTTGGATGCCAACTGTCACCGGTGTCGCCCGTATGTGCCCGAGCGCCTTAATCCGGTGCGATTTTGCCGTCAGTTTCAATTTTTGCACCGCGAAGCTCGGCTGCAGCAGGTGATCCTAAGCGCTCGGCGATCGGCGCTGCGGTGACTTCGGATCGGATCGGTGCCGGGCACGCTCATCCGGTGCGGAATTTGTGTCAAGACCCTTGCGGCGCAGGAAAATCTCACTCGCACGCGTTTGCATGAATGAAGCTGTACAGAAACATCGCTCGCTGTATGTCGGGTTTGATTGCTGCTGCCTGTGACGAACGCTCGAGGCAGGCGTATCGAAGCGCGGTGGGGTCGTTGTGGTCGTTGGGAGGGAAGGGGTGAAGCCTTGGAGTGCTCTTCAAACAAATCTGACTCCGCAGAACTCCGGGTACGTGGATGGAAGGGGAGTTTCCTGTACGGGGCAGTTCTAGATCTTTGCTAGATCGTGTGAAAATCCGCGACGCGGTGAATGCCGCGCGCGCTGGCACGTTAGGGTCGTTGTGTATGGGCACGAAGCGATCGGCTTAATGACTTCAATTAGCCGCGAAATGCATAACAGTCGTACTCTCGACTGCAATGAGGCACTAAAGTGGTGTTAAGTAATCTGGTAAGCCTTGGTCAGGGTTATTAGGGAAGGCATTTGTTTAATCGCCAGATTATGTTACTCTGCTATATCACATGAAGAATGCATGTACAATAAAACTCCATCTGTACGTCTGTAATAATGATGCGCAAAACCACGTTTTGACCGGAATCGAATCCGTTCCGGAATTCAAAATCAAGTAGGGTCGTTTCCGAATGCCCATCATTAGTCTGAAGCTGGAACGAATGAACCGAGAACAACGATCCGTTGGTCTAAACAGAGTGTTAATTTTAGCCTCCACATCCCTTCAGGTAGGCTTGGTGAAGATTTCAATGTTTGTAAACACGTTCGAAAGCAATTCTATTTTCATTCTCCGACTGATGCAGGAGATCTCCGATACAGACATGGCTTACTTCATGTATTTATTGCAAAACATCGCCGTGCTCACCACTACCGTCTCGTGCCAGCCGCACCCCATGCGTAATCACAGCGCCTGCCCGGCCATTATACCGGCCAGAGGTGTCACTCGCCAGCACGGCAGGTTGCTTTACGCTCGATCTATTATGACACCGGGTCCGGTAGAGGAAACGGCTCATTTGACAAATGAGCACCCGACCCGACCGTTGCGCCAGTTGCACCGGTTGCGACCTCGTTTGTGTAACGGATCGTGCCAGAAAACCGGTGCACCCCGGTTCCTGCTGCAAGTCAAGTGCGGCCCCGGGTTGCAGTGAAAGTGCAGCACCGCGGGACCAACGCGACGCGACACGATTTCTCCCGCGCCATGGCGGTGGAAAACAAAATCAAACATCCACCGGAAGAAGATCCGTGAAGGAAGGAGCCGCACGCGAGCGATGACACTCGGGAACGGAGAAACGAGATGACAAATTAGTTGAATAATATGCAAATGGTGGATCAAATCGTCCCGATCGTGGTAACGAGCGTTACGAGATCGTTACTTCATGGCTTCAGTACGCACAGGGGCTGGCGCCACGGGCGCTGGTGGTCGGCTTTGAAGTGAGTTTAATGCATGTTGTGTGCGTGCGTGCTTTGTGCCAGTATGCGTGACAGTTGTCTGTGTTGTCGCATCGCGTCGTTTTCGCTCCCAGCCACTCATCGGATCGGTTAACCTTCAACTTGTAATCCTGCTTCAGAGCGGTGCTATCTTCGTTGCAAGTGTCCGATTTTACGGGTGCCTCTCGCAAAGGTGCCCTCAGTCATCTCGGGCAGGCTGATAAATAGTTCCACTTTTTATCTTCCTCCTGGATACGGTGGTGTGGTAGTACTGTAAGGGTCATGGATCTCGTTGGAACTTACGCCTGTTCTCGGTCTGCTCCAGCGTCGTCGTTATGATCAACCGTACGATCGTCGTCTTAACCAGTGTCGTTGTTGTGCGGCGCTGTCGTGACGGAGCAGCTTCTTTTACGATGTTCCGCTGCTTAGAGCGGCCCGCGTGTAATTACATTTGAGCTCGTTTTAATCGTGGTGCCTGCATTCTTGAGGTGGGTTGATGGCTTCTTGTAGGATTTTTTGCATTATTTAGCTTAGTGGTGATGATGGAAATCTTGCTTTACGTATAGGATCATTTTTATTGATAGTAATGCTTACGGGAGGATTATAATGAATATTGGGATTATAGGTCTAGTGTATGCATTTTTTCTATATTTATCTAATCCCTAGTTTTAGGATCTAAAGGAAGAAATCAACATTTCCTAATGAACTATTTCTATGGTTTATTAGTTGACTATGTCTTCCCTTCCAAAATAGGGTCCTACGGTATAATTCCACACTCATGTATGCCAACAATGTTCTGAATATAACTTTTTCATAAATATATATAAACAAGATTTGAAGTTTCGTCAAGATTTCGCCCCTTAACTCGCTTTTGCTACCTCTATAGGAAAACCATGTTATATTCATTTGATTCTGTGGTCTGAATGGTCATGTGTGATTTTGGTTTAGCTTGCAAGCAAAAAGCTAAAAGCTTTAATATTTTTCGAGAGCTAATTTTCAATATTGCTGTAAACTATTTCTAGTATTCAAAATTGTCAAAAACCACGTCTTGAACGCTAGAAACCTTGGACGATTTTCAGTGGCGCCATCTCTCGATGGGTAGTGCAACTATTTCAGAAAAAGATTTTAACGAATTTTACATACTCACAGACAACTTCCTTAGAATTTGTGCTCTTCAAACGCTTAACTTGAGCTTAAGAAATGCATCATAAGAAGTATCGCATCCATCAGCTCAGTCGTTTTCTGATTTTTACCAAGACATCTCCACTCTTAAAGAATTAAAAATATGACTGATTTTTTTTTTCTCCAAATTTATTTAATGATCGTTATCATACCAGCTCGCGGTACAAACCATGATCGTGTGCTGAACATAATTCAATGCAAAAAAATGCGTACAAATTCGTTTGACGTTGCGAAATCATACGAATTGACGTTTGACACGATTCATCCAAAATTGCATGCACGGCTGCACTACGCATGACCGGTCGATTGATTGACATGGGAGACGTTGCTAGCGACAAAGGGACGCGGGAACCGATGCAGCCCTGTGACCATCAGCATCGCGTTCTCCAAACACTGATTTCTATCTTGACATGCTAATCGTACGGAAGGCGAGTCTCCCGTTTCGGATGCATGCATGCAACGGGGGTACCTGGCACCGAACGATGCTCCGAACGCGGTGCTGGAATTTGATCCTGCCGGTGTGTTCCGTGCTCGGGTGTGCGTGACGGTTGCTGCAGCGCTTTTGGAGAACACATCAGCCCAAACCCCGACGGTCAGACACGGTGAAAGGCAAACGATCGTAATTTGTCGGACGGTTTTGGGACATTCGGTTTTCAGCGGCTGCATTCGGATGAAAATATTATATTTGGAAGAAACGAAATAAAGGTCGGAAATTATCATACCAGCGTCTCCGTACCTGTGGAGCATCCGTCTGGGATGCCTTCGGGGTCGGTGAAGGCAGGGCAACAAATGGGGGTTTCAAAGGGTGCCGACTTGCAGGGCTGGATGTATGATGCAGCGTTAGGTAGTGTTCGCTGTAATTCGTCGATTTTATTTTATTCTGTAACGATCACATGATCGTTCAATATATGTCCCTATCCGATCGAGAGTACCTCGTGAGCCGCACGATCGATTTACACTCAACCACGCTCACGAACGATTCTGGAACAGAAATGATGGCGGAAGTTTACCGTGAGCCTTCTTAGCGGTGCCACCAGCACCAGAAGACAGAAATCATAATTATTACTACCCTCTTGTTGCGATCGCTTCGCAGCGGCAAGAAGAGCGCAAAGACGCTCAGCCAGTGCGCAAGAAGCAACTGAAAGCGTCTGCTGTTGTACGCGCGATGACTTAGCGTCGTGCGGGCGATTTGCTCCGCGTACATGGGTATTATTTTCTTGCCTCGAAGTTTCGTCTTTCACTGCTCCAGCGTGTTCGCTTCTTCATACCACTTCGTGTTTCTGCCGAAAAAAAACACACCTTAGACCTCATCTTTGGGCTTGGCTTTGAGGCAGTAGTTTTAGAGGGAAGTCTTCGTTTTCTGTATGTGTGTGTCTTTTCCCCCCTTCTCCAGTTTTTACGACGGATAGAAACGCGGAACGTATTGAAAGTTTGTCGGTGGCGCAAGGTCGACCGGGACGCGGGTTCAAGGCAAGCGAAACGTCTTATCATGCACACACGCTCACGCCATGCTCGATTTATGCTTCGGGCTGGTTTGGATGGTGTTTTTTTTTGTCTCTGCTGTGCTCTGGTGTGCGTTCTTTCGCTTCTTTGCCCAATTTTGGCGCTTTATTTGCGTAGTTTTTTGTTTCTATTGAGCTGAACATTAACGCAGCTTGCGTTGCTCCGCTGCGCAGATTGCTTCCAGATGATAGTGAAATGAGTTGCAGCGAAGCGTACCGTATGGGTTTTGAGTTTCTTCCCTGATGGGGATTTTTGTTGCTATTCGAAGAAATTTGTCTTCTCGATCATGGTGCGTATGTTTTTGTTGTTGTTGTTCTATTTTTTCGTTTTTTTGAATTTTTTTAACTGGTGTTGCACACCAGAAGTCGTTTCGGCCTCAAGAACAAATGTTCGAAAAAAGGTTTCGAGTTCGAAAGAGCTCTTTTGCTTTTTTATTTCGATTTCTTACATCATATCATTTGACGCAGCTTTCATGTTCTGTTGTAAAGATAATCACACTATATTTTCCAATGTAACCTAAACAGTTTCATGATTGAATATGAAGACACACGGATTAAGCTAATTGTAATATATTACATGCTCTGCAGAATAAATAACGAAAAAAATCAAAAGAAAATTCTCGCGTTACGATCATGGGATCAACTTAAGGTGTCTCTCGCAGAATAAACCGAGCCGAGCCATATCTCATAATATGCCGTAAATAATCCTTCCACCGAATCCGACCGGGTGACGTTTCGTGACGGGGACCGTCCCAATGCGATTTTCGCACTCTCACGCCTCGGCGGAGGATTAATGAAGACATCGTCGTCCATAAACGTACGTCTGACGAGCGGGAGCGCGCGCGCGCGTTCGACACGTCCGCGAATTGATGTGAGCAAAACCGTTGCCTCGATAGAGTCGTTAAGGTGTCCGGTGCGCTGCTGCCCAAAAATCATGCTCCTTTCATGTGGAGGCTTCCTTTTTATTCACATTGTATTGTACCCCGCATGTGAGTGCTCACGTAGAATCCGTTTGCCAAAAAGAGCTTGAAAGCCCGAAAAAAAGGCTAGATAAAAATATTGGCATATTAAAAAGAGTTCAATAATAACGCCCGCGGGGAGAATTCGAACCCGAAAGACGGAGGAGACACAGTAGTGGCAAGGCCTTCGGCGCGAAAGGAACTCACAATGATTACACACAATATGCACAAAGTTCGACAATCTCACCGTCCGATCAGATGATCGCGGTTGGTACTTCCTGGTGCCTGGTGGAAGCAATGAAGGAATCGAGCTCTACACCCTCGGGAGGCACTGCATTTGTATGGGACGAATGGTGAAATATCAGCACGGACCGGTCCGGAAGGGGTGCTGGGTGATAAATTACGATGACTCCCGAGATTTTTTGGGCAGTGCGCAATTTGGAGTGTCACAGGCAGGCGTTGATCCGTGGGAGGATTTGTGCGAACTGCATGTACATATTCCGCGCCCGCGCGCTCTGTGCCCGATTGTTCGATCGGTGTGTGAAGGGTGAAGTTGTTGTTCCGCAACCCGAACCGAAACAGCTCTTTGTTTATTATCCTTGCTCAAGCAGCCCGCGTGCTGCTGGCGAAGCCGATGGGTTTTTGAGCGTGTGTGTGGGAATTATAATCAACGCAGCACAGTCAGTCGCCACAGGAAAAGTGCAACCGGCCTGCCTGCAAATTGCACTTGGGCATAAGAAGAACCACATCGATCGGTTCTCGGTTCTCTTTCTGCGCACCGACATGACTTTGTGCGTTTTCTTCGCTTGTGCGTTTTTAATCCCCGTTTTGATCGTGCGTTGTCCGCGGCTGGAGTAAAAACGTCCTTTTTGCCTACCGGACGGAAAGATTTATGCACACCTTCCCGTGTTCTCGTCCAGTCGAATGTGTCGTCGTTTCGGTCGCCGGTGTGAAGCGTCGTGTTCATTAATTAATTCGCGATTCAAGCATGATTTTCAATTTATTTCAGCTTTTGTCGTGCTGCCTCTTTTTCGCGAAAGAGTTCGCGCTTCAGGAAGCGATTTTGGTGAGCTTGTATCGCATCGAAATCTCTGGCATCGATGGAAACGCTTTAAATAGTCGGCCAGCATTCGCTTCCGCCCGGTTCTATTCGAATTCGGTGCGAAACTGCTATACCGGCAGCTCGTGCACCGGGTGTTGTTTTAGTTGTGCAATAAATCTATAAAAAAAACCCTCCCTAACGAATCCCGGAACTGTGTGGCGGCTGATGAGATGATGAGGTCACGTTCGGGCAATCAACTGTCCATCGGGTGGGGAACGTTTGCTGGTTTGTTTTGCTGCCTCCATGGCTGGATAGCGTTGTTCGCTTGACGATGCTGGAAGGGCCGCTGACGATCGGTGGGGATACATCGATCAAAACGCCAATTATAAGGAAATTGATTTTTTTTTCTATTCCGGCATAATGAAATACCGACGTTTTGCACGCTGCGGGGACTTGTTAAAGTCAGTGTAATTGTATGTATATGTTTTCGACTCCTTTTCTGCATTTGTTTTCCACTCTTGCTCATCGACAAGCCTCCTACAGACCAACATGGGTTCTTTGGTTGGTATTTACATTATTGAAATGGCTTTTTCGGAAAGCACCACTAACGAAAACATGTTCTGCAATAATCTAGAATAACTTGTTTATTTGCTCAAAACTGGATGAAATGTAAAAAAGAGAAAAAAAAAACAAATGAAATGTTAAAATAAATGAAAACAGGATATTGGAAAAGAAAAAGAATAAAAAATAACAATTAAAGAATAAAAACACAAATAATAGAAATAAAAAATATAAAGAACGAGAAAAAAGAAGTAAAAATAAGAATGAAACGTTTATTTTTACATTTAGAAGAAAAAAAAAGTTAACATAAAAATAAAAATAAGAAAAAAAAATCAATGAATCTTTTTTCCAATTTTGTTCGAGTATTCAATTTTTCGACATTATTGATATGTGATAAAGTGTTATAGCCACTTTTTATGTTTTGTTTAAAGTTTTTGAATATTGCTCTACATTTCCAATATTCACTAATATTTTATTGTTCGAGCAGCAACCGTTGACAAAATGAATACAATGACAAGCTAAGTAGGCAAATGAATGAAATATGATCCGGGTGGCAATCCGGTTCGAAGGACCATGCTTTCCAAACTAGGGGTTTTCCTTAAAAATAAACGTACATTTGTTGAACAATCAAGAGAACAGATTTCTTTATCCTATTCTTGTAAGCAAAGATCCTCTCTCTTGGTTCCATTCTGTTAAGGTCTTCTCTTTCTAGTCCTCTCTTTGGTGCTTGTTATGTACATTGCAAACAACAAACTTGAATAAAGTGGTGCCATCTCTTCATTAAAATAGAAGTTGGTTGAAATGCTGGTTTTGCTTATTTTCAACCTCAGCGATAATTTTTTATCAAATTTTAAACATGTTGCCGATTCAAATGTTTGGCTGATTTTGGTATGTAATATGCATACGAAAGGACTTATACGAAGCCTTTCAAATTTATATGGCGCTTGTAGTGAAATTTGCGAATCATATTACTATCTATCTTCTTTCGTTTCTTTGGAACTCTAGCGTAAATCATACGATTTCCGAGTACCACCACTGTAACGTAGCTAATGATGTACTGCATGCAGCATGCAGCACAATTGCTATCTGTTTATGTTATGCAGTTCGCTTCGCTATCAAATTCTGCCGAGTCCGCTCCCACAAATGCAATTCTCATGTACACAGGGGGGATATTTTCTTCATCCTCTCTTCGCTGAAACAATCACACAACCCGGAAAGCTTCCGATTAATTTCGCGATAAATTCCTCAGAAGTGTGAGCGTGATTGTTGCGCTCGCGTAAACATCGGCACGGCGTAATGCGTCATCGTCACCCTTGTCGGTCACGACTACGTGCTGCGCGGCACGGGTCCATTTGTTGTGGTCCACGGCCAGTGCAGGCATTCACTCGGCTCGCACTTGCTACTACCACACGCAGAACGAACCGGAGAGCTGATTGGGCTTATCGCAATCGGATGCTTTATGCGCCCTCCGATGGTCATGGAATGTTGAGATGAAGTCATCATCATCATCGGCACCGGGTCGTGCTTCACTGGCTACTAGTGTTTGACGGTCCGGCTGCAGCGATTGGTCCACTGGACGATCGGTCTAAGGGCAGTGGAGCAACCGAGTGGTGCGAAAATATTTGCATCTTCCGGTCAGCTGACCTAGCTTGTGGTGTGAAGTTGTTTTGAAATGCGCAGCTCGGCGATAGGTCAAGAATTAAGCGATCGTTCAATACCATGAGGATTGATTTCCTTGACGGCATCGCCTGCACTGCATCTTGTTTTGGGTTTTATTGGAACGATTCAACAAACGCATTGATTTTATCAACATCCCTGCAGTATGTTTGTAGCGAGCAGACGACCAGACGACACCAGTAGGTTCCAATCAGAAACCTCAACCTCAAATGAAGCCAACCGAAAGGTTGATCTCTTTTGCGCGGAGATGTCGGGCTACGGCGCACGTAGTCAGCATTAATCAAGCGGTCGTTGCCTCGCCATTAATCAACGCTATCTCGCGGATCGTCGTGTACCGGGACGTCGATCACCTGATTCACCTGGGACCGTCGACCTTGAGGGTAATTTTCGGCGTCACCCTGCCACCCGGCCTCCCCAACCAACCCTATACCCGGCACGGCATTTATGGCGTACACGCTCGTTGGCGTCATTGTTTCAGGTCATTCGTTTTCGCGCCGCTGTCCACGGTGACGTGACGGCCGTTTCGCACGGGCGGTGGGGGGATCTTTTTTTTTTCGCCACTCCATCTCTTCACTTCCGTTGTCTGCTCTGATTTTTGCTTTCCTCGGTGCGTTCGTTACAATTTGCTGATCGTGTGTGCAGCTTTTTTGTTGTTGTTTTGTTTTTGCCTCTTTGTTTGCCGTTTCCCTCTTCCCGCTCTCGATCATTTATGTTTTTATATCGTACGTTCGGCTTTGGCGGCTGCTGCTGTCCGGTTTTTCGCTTTTCCTACGCCGTTTTTTTTTGTTTGTTGGCGTATGTATTCTCATGCTAGTGTTTGATTGCGCGCGCAAAACGAAGCGCAACCGAAAAAGATGGAGGGAAGTTTGGTTTTATCATCGTGGGCAGTAAAAAGAGCACGTTTTTGGTTTGCGCTTGTGTTTGCGCAAGCACGTCACAAGGCGAGGCTCGCCAGGTAATAATTCATTTTCAACTGATTTCTTTTTCGGTTTTCGGTTTTGTTTTGCTTCTGCAACAGTAAAGTCGGAAAAAGGGGTTCAAATGGTTATGGTTTTACTTTCCTTTTAATTTGAAGTTAAATTGGCTGGAGCATTTGTTTTTTTTTTTACACTACCACTTTCACTAATGTTGCTGTTTTTATTATAAATTTTCATAAATTCGATCACACTTTCGTTTCGTGAAAAAATGGGCATCGACGAGGCACACTACACGGCACCGAACGGTAGTAAAATGAAATTGTGTCCCGGACAGCAGGCCTATCGTAATAATCCCAGAAGTCGATCGTAAATCTTTCGCTTGTCGTCATCGTCAAAATAATAACAATTCATCATTTTCGCTATCAACACCAACCGATCGAGCTGTGGTTGGAATTGTTTTGATGACGTTTCGTGGCGATGATCCGGGAGCGATAGGGAAAAAGCGGAGCGCGCGCTCCGGTTGAACGTTCGATTTGCATAATTAGGCCACCGAAGGCTTACCTCGCCCGAAGCGTTGCACGGGTTTGGCCGGGAAGAACGCGCTGCAAAATTCATTCTCAAACCGCGCGTTGGTAGATTGATCAATCAATCAAACGGGCAAGATTTGGGCAGGTTTTTCTCCCTCATTTCGGCCATGAAACGACGAAGAACTGTTTCGCGCTAGAGACGAAAAAAAAGGAATCGTGCGGGAACGCTAAATGTGGTAGCGAAGCGGATGCAACGGATGTTTTAATGGATTTATCATCGCTCGCCGGTTCAAGACCAAATCAATTGATTCGTTGCGCAGATTGGAGCAAATTGATGTGCTAGCCGAGGCCGAGGGGGTCTGGTGTGCTTGCAGCACGCTCTTCTGCTTGAGAATGATGCTTTGAGAACAATAAATTGTAGTTCCTATTGCGATTGCGAATGTGTTTGTTGAAATCGAATGCACAACAGTGTTGCGTAAATAATCTACAACATCATATTTTGCTTCACCGACGGTTTGAGTTGATAAGAGTTTTCAAAAGAAGGAATGTGGTTGAAAAAAAAACATACGAAGAAACGTGCTTTTCTTAGAAAACAGTTCATTTGCGGCGGTATTGGATTGATACGTGTTTGTCAAAACACTTGCAGTACCCATACTTGCGGTTGTACTGTTCCTGATAGTAGCTTACAACTTCAGGCTGTGGATGTAGAGATTATGGTTCTTTTCTTCATTTTCTTTACTATTCACCCTTGTTTTTAACCCATCAATTTCCTTATGCGCACATTATAAAGCCGTTTGTGCAGGGGTTGCGTCTCAATATTAGATGTCCACTTCACTTTTCTTGTCTCAAAAATGTCTTTTAAAAATTTGTTGAACATGTTTGGCTATCGTGAAAGAGATGTTCATTACACCAGAATGTTGCTCAACAATTTCGAGGTTTTCAAACTTGTTTGTTTACATTTCCTTCGGGGTTTCGTTTTGACATTTTCAATCGAGTTCAGGCTGTGCTGTCGTTGTGTTTATAGTATCGGGTTGAAGAGGCATGGAATAATTTGTATGAATTTTATCGGTTTTAAGAACAAAATGTGTTGAGAATCGTTCAAAAATGGTTTTCAAATATATCCCACACGTTTCGATTTCATTGAGGTAAGAATCCAGATTAAAAAACATGTATTATGTTTTGAAAAAAGTGTTGAAATTCATTGCAATGTATTAGAACATCTTTTTGGCGATACTACATCATTGTATCAAATGCGGTATCAACACCACTGTCGAAATATGTTCAATAAAAAGAGCATATCATGCGTTCATCCTCCGATAAGTAGCCCTCACCGATCAGTCATCGATCGTTGCGTAATTGGGCGTATCACCCAAAACTCCACCGGTCAACTTCTTGCGTAAGAACTAGTGTGCGCGCCAGCGGGTGATAAGATTAGACCGGCTGCGAAAGTGTGTGCGGTGTAGTGGGCAAAATGGTTCAAAAACCACCCGAGCCCGACGTTATCAGCGCCGTCCGATTGAACCAACGGAGACAGCCTGGCTAAGACGGCTCGGGCGAGATTTCGGCTATGGGACACGGACGGCCATCAACACCTCCCGCAGCAATTAGCCTCGTTTCTGGTGCGTGTGTGTGCCAGGAAGTTCAAATCCTGGCGCGATTTACTCCGGTGCGCGTCTCTGTGTGTCACTCGTGCGCTGATGATTTATGCGTACTTAGCTTATCGGTTTGAGGTTGCTTTGCTTTAACGAAGTTTGGGCATTGTTGTGGCGAGCGTTTCGCAACCCGCGTGTGATGTCTCATAATGTCGTGCGTTGTGGGGCGTCTAATCGGAGGGGCTGGGATTATGGGAGCGATAAGCCGTCTGTACGCTTCACTAATTTGTTTTGCCTTTAGTTTTGACGAGGGCAGCAGGTATCACATTCACGCGGAGTTTAGTCTTCGCGGCGCATTACAACTATCGTTTTAACCTTTCAACCCGCAGCGAACTTGGAAGGATTCAGCATTTACTGAGCTTCATAGCTGGGCGCTGTGTTCAAGTAACTTCAAGACAACCCCAAAGAGAGCTACCAAGCTGCTTCTAGTTAGTGTACGACGCACCGGAGTGGTGTGATTCGCTTTCAAACAAAACATGCGGCAAAAAAAAATCTCATCAGCAAATTCGTTCGTGGCGTACTGCTTTCTATGCTGCAAGCGTACAATTTCTTGTCTCCCGATAGCCACCCGGCCATCATGCACACGCTGACTTTGAGTAACATGCTCTCAGGAGTTTTTTTTGTTTAGGAGTTTTTTTCCGCTTGCATTTGCATTTGCACATACACCCTCTCACGTTTCACCCGTCGTTCCGGCCCACCGGAGACGGATTCCCTTTAATCCTCCGGACCCAACGTCGGCACACTCTCGGGGCACTGCGACATCCGTATCCGTGAGGTGCTTTGTGTGTTGGTTTTGCTTACGTAGGCAATTATTCATGCAACGGTTCGGATTCTTAGCTTCGAGTTCGAAACGTTGGCTTTGTCGTCGTCGTCGTCGTCAGCGTCGTCGTAGCCAGAAGGTACACAATCCAACCTAGAGCCAGCAGGGATACGCTTTCGCCGTGATTGATGTGCGCTGCTGCCTGCTAATATTCGCGCGCTGAAGGGCACTCGTGTGCTGGTGGAGTCGCTGTCGGAGTTACAGTTTATGCCCGTGTGTCTTGCCTGCTGGCACGCACGCCCGGCGTACGGGGCGGGATGGGTGTCGGATAGCGTTACCCACCTTGCCGTGTTTGTCGTTCCGCCGGTGTACGCGGCCCATGCGCGATGGATTACTGCTCATTGTTCGGCCGAAAACAAGTAGGCAACCGTAGGAGCATGAAAGGAGATTCAGCGTGGGTGAGTTTGCAAAAGGGCACGACAGTGGCGCGTGGAAGCTGAACAATAATTGTCGTGTAAAATGTTTTCTGTTCGTTGAATTATGGGTGAATTATGTGAAAAATGATCTTTTCGGATGCGTCGTTAACAAAAAAAAGGGGGTTGGACAGATTTGAACGATGTTTAAACGATCCTTTCGTCCTAGTTTCGGCAACGTTTTCAAGGTTTACCGCGGCAGCGCAGAAAGATGCTAAATAGGCTTTTAGTTACTTCACCTCTCAAGAGATGGCGCCACTTTATTTAGATGTTTAACTGCTCAGTTTTCTAACAACATTTTTCCTATGTTTTTTTTTGTATGATAGGAATGTTGGGAATTGAGCATTCAGGATTGAAATGATAGAATAAATAAATACATTTGATATTTCATTTGTATTAGTTTATATGACTTTTTTATTCGTAATTAAATTGCTCGTGATATATTATGCTTTTTAAATTGTTCTTTTACTGTGCTATTGTTGCAACAGATAACATTTCAGGAGCTACCGTAATAATCTACCTTTAATATTAAATTTGTTAATTACCCTCAACAATAATAAAACAGTGATAAGCATATGAAATAAAGTGAATAGAAATTGGATTTCATTAAAAAAGGAGTGTAAAAGCAGATTAAATATGTGTTCAAAAGCTAATTTGAAGTCATTTTAAAGTTCTCTCGACTTCCTAGTGATATAATATGATGTGATAAGTTTCACATTATTTGATTATAACGAATAGCTTGAACTAAAATCGTTACTAGGCATTAAAGATTTATTTAATATTAAAACGTTTTTTTCCTTCAATCTTTTCACAAACTTCTTTGATATTCCATATTTCGATCACGTCTAAATATTGCTTCACCCCAACATGCTGACATCCAAAGTTATGCCTGCACTACGCTGTATTATTCCCTGGGGCGAACCTGATCCGATACTCACCGAACGCCGAACGAGAAGGCAGCAGAAGGCTACGGCGCGAACGGTACTTCGGCTTCAACTGATTGACGTGAATTATGGGAAAGTCAACCCACAACCTACTAACCAATCATGATGATGATGCATTCAAAACCATCGCACAGTCAGCACACCGATCCTTCTATCCATCCCTCCCTCCTGCAGTTACCGTCTGCACCGTCTGATCGGCAGGGCCTTCGATAACATCCCCGGCCTGGCCGCAGGTCTAGCAGGCTAGCTTAGCGTTCAACCGTTCTCAGCTGTTTCTGGTGGCTACGAAACATCGCCGTTTGCGTCCAATTTTGAAAATCGCCAGCACGGCTGGTGCGATGCTTAAGCCGCACAATTCAAGCCGAACGCGAGATAGGTGTAAACGGGCCTGTCAGATTATGCGGCGCTAGTGCTGTGCGCCGTACATCCACCCGCGCACGATCGCCTGGTCGCAGGTCCGGTTCCTAGTGATGCGTCGTCGTGGCTTCCGTTGCATGGAAGGTCGGCCGCGGTACCGTTGTGGACGAGGCGCTGTGGAAAACTGTTGCACAATGGGGCGTTGTGTGCGCAACTGGGGATGACCCTGCGCCGGGTACGCTTGGATTGCGCACAAATTTCCCGTGGGATGAGTTGGTCGCGGTTTCGCGCTCGCTGCGTTCCGGGTGCGATGGGATGGATTTTTTTCCCATCCCAAGTCGTTTGCACTGTTCCCCGAGCGAGTGTGTTATCTCGTTTTCCCGCCGCATGATGCTAATTCGAACAAATGTGCATTCTTTTGTGTGACGGCGTGAAGAAACGCACGCTTCATGAAGTTTGCGCGCTCGCATTTCTTTACGGCCTGGCGTTCGGGAATGGTGGTAATAGGAAAAGATAACATTTGTTTTTGCTTTGTTGGATGCAATGTGCAGGCGGACGCAATGTGCAGATGCTGCATTCAAGATTGAGTGTTCAGTAACAGCCCATCAAGGTGTTGAATTTTGATGAGCCACTCATAAACGGCGGCTGCTACAGTTAAGCCACGGTGGCACCTTTCTCGTACTTGGTGTGGTAAGGATGTATTGCAAATTTCAAAAGGTGCAATTATTCTTATTGAAATTTACTCGGGTTTCGATGATTTTTTAAAAATAGTAATCCGACACGAACGACCAGAATCTACTGAATTAGTTAATAATCACGGCGAATTACTAGCCTGTAAAAAAATCAACATTAGGATAATTGTGTGCAAAGACTTCAATATTTTTGCACTTTCATGCGCTATGTTATACTTTTAAGTTTTTTTTCACGTTATGATAAAATAATTTAATAATAATTTGATTTGTAGGCAACTATAGTTGGCATTGTTGGCCATGGACTAGTTTGTCCCGAAATCATTGTTCATTGTTCTTTTGATCATTGTTTGATCATTGTTGATTGTTTTTGATCATTGTTTTTTTGTGATTTTAAGCTATTTATTTTATTTATGATACATCACTAATGAAAGTTTATATGAATTACAACTTTGGTTAACAATTTTGGCATGTTTTAACTAATATAAAACAGTTGATTCTTAGTTGTATAATCAATTTTATTAGTTAAATATCAGTAGTTCAATATTAACTAAGTTTAAGCTAAGCTTAAACGCTTTAATGACATGAATAAATGGTGACATGATTGACTGCAACCCAGGCGTATGAGACCTTATGTCTACAGTTTGCATTACTAAAATTCCCTCATATTTTAATACTTGTATTTTTTGAACATTTTTTTGCTATCAACAACCCACGACATAAATAAAAAACAACTGTATTTTCCACTGTAGTTATTTACTTTAGCATAAAGGTTTTATTATTGAGAATAAGACGTCTCGTGTTTACGAAGTCTAATATTTGTAACAAAAGATAATAGAACACGATATAAGAGACCCTATACTGTTTCAACTCTATACACTCAAAGTCACAATCCTTCGCTATTGCATCGAAGACTGTGCCATCAAGTATGTCCCGATCGCTCGAACGGCAAACATTCGAAATGTACTACAACCTAAGTGTCAAATCTCGCGCCATCAAAAGTTGCATGTGTAACATGAAAATAGAAGGACAAAGCCAAAGCCCCCACATAACTCGCCCAAACAAGCAACAAACGATAACCACCCCACCAAAAAAAAAGAACAACTCACCAAAACAAAAAAAAAGAAACAAGCAACTAAAACAAACTCCCAACCTAACCTCGAACGGCGCGTTAACAAAGTTAAGTAATGTGTCATATTTGTTCGGCGCAGTGTTTTTTTTTGTGTGTGCTGGTTGCGCCTTTTTTCTGTCGTTGTTTGGCGTGCGCACGTATAGATTATGTTTCGCGTTTCGGCTTCCGCTGCTTTCGGCCACCTCCGCGCGCGTTGCACCGCGTGCGTTTGTACGCTCCTAATTTGCATTCGGTTGCGTAACCCACCGCGTGACCCACTGCTCTACACACACACACACATACACCTTTGGCCATGAGCGGGTTGCCAATTTTTGACCAAAATCCTGTCATCGCCGGCCCACGGTGCTCGGCTTTTGCGTGTGCGTGTTAGCGGCCGGTATCGCGTCCCGACGATCTCTTCGATCGCTGCGCGACGAGCGGGATGAAACATGGCTTAAATCGTGCAGGAATCGCGTAAAGGCGGTCGATGGCCGCTGCAGCGCCTGGGGAAGGATCGTATCGATCCGCATTTTAATATTACGTCAGTGTTTTCTTACAAGCCCTCGCCCGAGCGCCACAGCCGAAAAGCAGCTCATTTGGGTAGACACGTTTGATTTGTTTTTCGGTGTTGCTCGTGTGTTTGGTCGCTCTGCAGGACGTTTCCCTGGCCGTGGCTGGCTGGCTGGTGTGTGTTTGGTTTTCGCACCCAACTCACCCTCGCTGTCTGGGTTTTTGGCGCTTGTGGTGCTGCCCTCGGAGTTTGCTATATTTGGTGACACTTGTCAACAGACAGGCACACATACGCCCGAGACAGACGCCTTCGTTTCCTTTGTGCTTTGCTTTGTTTTCGGTGTTGTCACCGTCGCCAGTGGAAGTTATTCTCCATTTGCGCCGTTCCCGGTAAAGTATCCCCGGAATAAACGCCGGTCGAACGTTTTGCGATTGTACGGTTTCTACGGTGACAGGGCTTACATGTATGACTGGTCACTGGTTACTTAAGACGACGTTAACGGTGCGAACGGACGAACACGGAGCGCGGCGTTCGGGTCGCGGATTTCTTAACCTCCGCCCGTGTTTTGTTCCTTGACAAGAAACGTTTCGGGGACCGCTTTTGGCCGGATGGCCGGAGCCGTCCGGCCGTTGCTCGTCGTCCTTACGACGCTCGTGTACGTGTAATTAACGGGCATTGATTTGTGACGCCGAAGGCAAGGCTGATTTTTCGGTGGAACCTTCCCCGTGGCTTAGCTTGCGACAAACGAAGCGAGTGCTTTCGGCTTCCGTGCGACTGATTCTTGCGTTTGCTCGAATCGCTTTTCTGTATCTCGTTTGCTATACCTTCATAAATTACCTCATTGGAGGTATCAATTTCGCCACACTCAAGCCAGCGAGCCAAAAATTCCCCAGAATTTCGAATCGATAAATTAAGCGCGAGATGTTCCAGCGCCCTGCCCTGGAAGCGCTGCCGTGCAGGGGCCAAGCCCAGCCACAATTCGCCGTCCAAATCCAATTTCGGACCTTTTTATCCGGTATTTAGATTGTTTTAGCTTCTCTTTTTTTGCATCGCCAAACTGGCACAAGGTTAGGGCACGCTCGGGGCATGGGATCCGATTGTTTCGCGTCCTAAATGGTTTAATCAGCGTTCGAACAACAGGCCGGGAAAGAATGCGGAGTTTACGTTGGCTGTTTCCTTTCTTGCTTCCTGGGAATGCTTGATGCGAATTTGAACAGAATTTGCTTTTGAAAGCACTAAAACAAATCAAAATTCGCCTGAATTCGTGCGGCTGCCACGTATCGCTTTTTACGGTGCGGTTATGGTATTAAGATGTCGGCTAGATTTATGAACTGTACGGCGATCGGGACTCCGCTTGATTTACACTTCTCGCCCTAATGATATGCATCGCACGCAACGTAAACTTTAATGAGCGGGCTGTAAACCTGGCTCACAATTAACCTGCTGCTACGGTGGTTCAGATGCTATAAATGGCTTTATTAAGTTCGATAAAATCGTATGCAAATGGTATGGAAAGTGATTTCCGATCAGTTTTTTTTGTTTATTTTTTAAACTTCTGAAAAGAACTATATTCCATATTCCTGCGCTCCGAACTGTCGAGCATTTTGATATCTTCTTTTTGCCGGATCGCTGCTCGAATTTCGACTCGACAAATCATAAATCATTAGGGGAATTAGCATCGATAATTCGGGAGGCTCTAATCTGCAAACAGGGTATAGAGCACGATAATAAGCGTACGGGCGTTCTAAAGCGAGAACCAGCGAGAAGAAGCGCGGTTTTGGTAGTTTCGTTTCTCTGACCATCTGGCGAATCGTTTAACGCCGAAAATGCAATTATCATCATCAAGATCGCTGGCAAAAACTGGTTCTGCATCTGCTCCGGTTGCTTTATGTTTCGAATTTCTTTCAAACGTTGTTGGCATGAATGTGAATGGTATGTTTTTTATGGTAAAATTATAGTCTTTTTAAGATATGTTTAAATATTTTTTTAAGGGGGTAGTATACTTTGCATTTTTTTATTAACAAATGCTTTGTAGTATCTATTCTGTAGCAAACATCGCTCAAAGTTCATGAAAAAAAACAATAGAAACTTTTTTGAACATTGTAGTTATAAAAGAATGATCAAAAACACAAGAAGATAAAACACAATGTGTTTTAAATCAAAAACTAAACTACGAAGACACGGCGACCACGGAGAGATAAGTGAACGGCTTGCCATAAACAATTGTGTTGTCACCTGCCAACAGCTATCGTACCAATCCATCAGCATTAGCGATCTCTCGAGTAGGCTGTGACGTCTAGTGCTCTGGTTCAGAGAATTTTAAAGTTTACAACACTCATTCAGATTCACTTAAGGGACACGCTATCAGCTCTTCTGGGTCAGCTAAGCGTTTCTAGCGATCGCACCACGCTGAACGTTAAACATAGGGATAGGCTGGCTGTCTGGATCAAACGCTCTGGTGAGGTGAATTGCACCATCCACAAAGCACTCCAGCACGGGACCGGTAGATTAGAAGAAAGGGAGGAAAAAACCCGGAGGTTTCCATATTTATTGCACACAACTACACTGGACGCGCAGATATGGGATGCGGTAAACTACTTACGCCTCGTACTGATAAGAAATGGAGGTGAACGAAGAGTGAACGAGAGATAACGAAATGTACAGTTCCCTGCATGGTACAACAAACCACGCAGCTACCAGTCAGGCGTGCGTTGATTTTCCGTTTGGGGATTTTTGAAAAAACCCCAAGCGCAAAAGCTTACTTCTCAGAAAGAAATATGATATTTAACTAACGCTCGATTTGAAGAGCTTGACGTCCTGGAGATGCTCTTGTCGGGAAGCGACTCCTAGCAGGTTCGCTTATTAGCTTTGCCTAGGGTTGAGCAAATATTGAACTGTTTGATCACCGCGTCGTGACCCGCGCTGGCGGAGGAGCCGTTTCCTGGGAAAGTGCGTGCTTTACGAGAAATTGGGATGTAGATCGAACGTCTGCAGTGCAGCAGTTTTGTTTTCTTTCGCCGCGGATGGCTGGCCAAGAGTTGACTGACCCTCTCCGGCTCCGGTGTCTGTTTAGCTTAACATAACCTACGTGGAAAGCTTGTCAGGTATCGATGTCCACTCGATGCCCGATCCGAATGCTCGCCGCGTGTGTGCTTTCGATCAATCATCTCGCGCGTTGCTTGCTGTGGCTGTGTTTGATTAGGTCGCTCTTGGTCGGTCGGTGGTAGCCGGGGTTGGGAGCAAACATCACCGATTGGAACCAGATATTGATCGATTCCTTCTCCACCGGCCAGAGGTGTTCTGGTTGCATAAGGTGGTTTTCCCAACGTTGCACTACTCGCGCTCGGACCTATCTCAACACAATCGGTGTCGTGTCGTTTGGAAACGCTGCGCGTTTCAAGTACAAGAAGCAATTATAATAGAAAATTATGTCTTTCTTTTTTCAGAATGACTTCAGCGTGGTTGCTAGTGTCACTGTTGGCTGTTGTTTCAGCGACGATAGAGGACATCAAGGATGATCGCAGATTTATTTCGTTCAATGGTGAGTAAATTGAATCAGTACTTAAGGTATACATTTTATACTTCCAGCTCTTAACAAACTTCCTTTCGCGACCTCATTCCTTTCTCTGTGTTGCTTTGAATGGCTTACAATTGTTTCAAAAGATTGTACCATAGCTTATACTATAGTAGGAAATGTTTTTTCTTCACACAACCTAATGCACGGAGCCAAGAGTGCAATTAATACTTGTTCCAAAGCAACTCACATGTAGCACTTGATAACAATTCTTGAAGCACGAGAGCACCTTTACATTGGCCGTCTTTCACATTCTGCCGTACGGATATCTAGAACAGAGTACACTCGGTTTGTTCTCTTTCTTTTGGAGGTACTTTCACTTGGTGTGCTGGTAGCACACGGGTATGTTTGTTAGGTTAAAATCGCGAACATATCGCGACCATGAGATGAATAGCGTAGGTAGCGCTGCTGCTGAAAGGCACCGAGCGTGTGTGAATAGAGTCTGCAACTGGCTCAAAAATAGGCTTCGGGCTGTTTCATGGAGGATGCTTTATCTAATGTGAAGAGCTAGTTTCGCAGACAATATAGGTAGCCTATTTCCAACCGGCTTTTGTATTCCTTGATGATGGAAACCTTTTTGAAAGTTATGAAACTGTTTTAAAGTTTAGAATTTAAAAACATCTTTATCCATCTACTGGTTAGGGTAGATTAAAAGATCATTGAAACTCTTTTACACGCTCAAATTCAGCCTATAAACACCAAATCGCGTGGTATTGGTACTGCTTCACATCCTGTCGGAAATTACACACTCAATCGAAGCGCAGGTTCCATTCCCTTCTGTTGGTTGCAAAAATGTTTACACACGCCCTTGTGAAGTGTTTGCTTAATGGAGCGAATAAGCGCTCGCATTACACACATACACATACACGCGGAAGAGGGACAGCAGAAATGGTTTCCTCATGAATAGTAGCACCGAGCCTTGCAAGTGTGATAACGCTCCAGTGTGTGATAAGATTTTTTTGCAGTCATCTCTACCGAGAGTGCGCTATCGCGTGGAACTACATCGTGGTCGCCTCCGGTTTGCCGAACAAAAGTTCCCCTCCGGGCTGTCATGCAAAATGTCACGTACACCATGCGGCCGGGCGGACGAAGCCATAGGCATATGTAGGCTTAGCTGTTTGTTTGGTGAAATGGGAAGCGAAAAAAGTACGAAGAAACAAGAATAGCACCTAAACACAGTATTGGCGTTCAAAGAAAGGTGTGGATTGTTGGATTATTTGTTCACCATACGCTGATATTATTTGCAATGTAGGTAAAGCGTGTTGCCTTATCAGTTGTGGATCGAACAACAGCTTGTCGGTAAATATATTATTGCTTTGAAGATTACTTTTTCGTTGTTAGATTTGCCAGCATGTTGCCATTTATTTATATATTAGTTCTCCCGGAATTGTAAACTCTTGCAAAAGTTTGAGATTCAATTTTGTGGATTGTATTTTTCAGGATGCTCAATTTAACAATTGCTCTTTTTTCTATTAATTTCCCATGAGAGTCGCTTCCATTTTGAACATTTCACCATAGTAACCATGCATGGTTAGAAAATTGAAGTGCTCAGCACAATATATGGACGGACATCACAACTAACTAAAAATTTAAAAAAGTGAACTAACATTTGATTACAATGTAACTAATAAATTATGATAAAAATAATAATGTTAAATTCAAAAATAGTTGTTATTATGTTAAGTTTGTTATGTAAGATTTCACATTTTTTAGGCGCTTTTCTAGTTTTTATTTTTATTTTTATTTCTCTTCAATTTAAATTGTTAAAACATTTATTTTTGTTTCTTTCTATTTTCTGCTGTTGTCTTGTCTTTGCTTCTTTTGATTTTCCTTCATAATTATTCTTTTATTACATCCTTTTGCGGTTTTACCTTTAACGTTGTTTCCTCTCGGTTTTCCCTGCCCAAAACTCCTACGGTAGCTTATAAGTTTTCATATCGATTTTTACATTAGTTTTATCAGTTTATAAAGGTAGTAATCTTTGAATGTAATGAAACATTGAGTCGATAGATATATGAAATAATAATAAAATTATTAAAATAAAATGAAAAAAATGAAAAATGTGATATCTGTCGAATGTGTTAATGAAATAAACCTATATTGTGATAATGAGTTTCAGATGAGTCTTCAGAGAAGAGGAGAATACTCTTCATGTTTATATGTGTAAATAATTTATACATAATGCAATATGACAAAAAATCCAATATCCAAAAAATCTCAATAATTAAGCTCTTGAAACAAGAGCAACTCATCTTGTTTTCGTCCTAATTGCCCATCCGTTCCACGTGTCTCACATTGACACCGATGACATCTTTATCCCAACGTTCTACTGATGTGTTTCAAGGATGCCTTTCTTCGTTGTTTCACTAGTATGTTCCCGCCGAACGAAGCGGTGTCACCAATATGCAGCTTTTAATATCCACGAATCAATTAATGCACACCGCGACCGGGCGATACATTCGGGGCCGCTTCGGCTAATAAAGCGAGCGTGTGGAGAGGCGTAAGAAAAAGAAAACGGCGGTCAGTCGTAAAATTTAAAATGGATCGTAAAATCGTAAAGCGTCATAACCGTTTACATTTCGTGCTAACCGAAGGCCAATTATGGCCGTTTAAGATAAATGCGTTGTATAATATTTCCATAACAATCCCGCGCCCGTCCGCCCGCGTGCGCCGGGTGTCGTGTGCCGCAGCAGGGATGCTAAATTTCGGCCCCGATTCCGAACGGTGCGCCCAGAGACATTTCCATTTCCATCACCGGGTTGATGTGGCGAAACTGTGGCAAGTGTAGTGTTTTTTGCGCAGTGCTCTTGAAAATGGTCGACGATGATCGATTATTCAGGGACGTTCAAAAAAAAAACGAGCAAAAGAAAGCTCTTGACGAGCCGGATAAAATGCGGAACATACCTGCTGGGACGCGGAAAACCCAGGCCACGGCAAGCCGGACCGAGTTGGTACGCAGGCTTTCCTTTTCCCGGTCCGCATATCGATCCACGATCGACAACTGCGACAACTGCGGTTTTGGCGTTGCCAAGAAACCCGAAATGGACAGACAAGCTAGCTGGGACCGTTGGAACCGTTTGACGCGGACTTGTGATGTGATGTGCAGGAGACCCGGTGCACAACACCGGTGGAATGTCTTTGCATACCATTCAAGGTAAAAAGTGCAATTTCTGATCGCTTCTTCAGCACGCACACGGGGCGGGACGATCTCTTTTTGCCCTTTTTGAAACAAAACTGGAACGCCCGCGGATGGAAGGCAACGGCAGGCCTGCTGACGTAAACGGTATTGACTTGAGCGGTGGTCAGGTTTTCGAATCCCGTCGCGCTGTATTCGCCAAATACCTTTTCGTTGCCTTCGACTCGCAGCGAGCCGGCAGAAAACGGCAGTTGACAAACTGGTGACATTGGAAATATGGAGCGAAATGTTTGAACGAACGTGGTCCCCACGGGTGGTTTTTGGGAATTTTCTTTTGCTGCTTTTCGCTGTTGGAATTTGTCACACAAAAACTCGTGAGTAACATCACCGAAAGAAGAGAGAAGCAAATCTCCAAACGCCATATCGACGATTTCGCATCAGACACCCGTATATCGCAAATGATTACTTCGCTTAAGCGGCGGTGTGAACGATTTTTCCACCCAAGCGCGTTCAGACGCGGCATGATCATTATCGGGGTGCATTTTTCCGGTCCCGTGAGTGCCACCCCTACCCTACTGCACTCTCGATCCGTCAATGTCATCTTCTAAGTGCATCGGCTTCACTGGGAATTCTCATCTGCCCGCCTCGTAACTGATGTGCCGCAGGGGCAAGGTGAAAGAAAAAAATCCACCCCAAACCTGCCACCACCGACCGGATCAGATTATAACGATTATGATAATGATAATAGGGTGCGCTTGGCTGGCTGCACTTTCGTGTGCGAAGGGCGCGAAGAAAACAAAGCCGAAAAACACGTTTCCCCGGGTGTCTGCTTCCGGTCGCTTCTCGGTTGCCGTGCGAGTTTTACACGCCGGGTTCGTCACTTGGTGCAGTCTTTTGATTAATGACGCTTTGCATTACGATGAATTTTCATTGCAAATTTGACAGAATTGCAACAGTGGGGTGTGTATGTGTGTGTGTGAGTGCATAAGTGTTTGTGTGTGTGTGCACACGTACATGGGGCAAGTACCAGAGCTGCTGGTTTGATTTATGGCGAGAGATTACGGTTCCCGTGGATGGATGGAGCCTTTCTTCCGTCAGTCAGTCCGTCCGTCAGCATTTTCTTCTCGCGCTCGTACGCTCGATTGGCTTCGGGGGTGGGTATGGAAGGCAGCAGCAATCTATCGTCCGATTGCGGGTTGCGAATCAGCGAACAAATCGATATGTGTGTCTCGCAACTGGCCCCCCTGCCACAACATACTTGCACAGACCGACACACGGGCATGCTCCGGTTGCTTTCCTCGGCAAACGAAACGGTATAAGCTGCATGCCTGTGCAGCTTCCTTTTGGGCCGAGGGCCGGGTCCCGGTTACCGGTCACTCGCTATGGATGCTACCAACCATGTACGGGGAGTCTGCGCATGAGAGAAAGACAACCGGGGGTTGCAGACGCGGTGCACACGGTGCTCGATCGCGATCTCGATTCTCGATGCCGTAGCCAGCTCGTTTGCTCGCTTCGCGTTCGTATAACTGTCAATTTGTACCGTCCGTCATGTGCGGCGGGCGATAACGCGCGCGCGCGCGCAACCCCTTTTAGCCTCGATCGAACGCGAGCGAGGATCAACAAACAGAAGCAAGTACCTTCGGATGGTGTGATTTCGAGCGGAATCGCGGAATGCGATCGACCAATTGAGCGCTGTGATTGAGTGAAGCCTTAGTGACAATGGAGGCGCACTTGAGAGGTACCATTTTGCGGCCCGGTTCATTCATATCTTCATACGGGCGCGCAACAAGCCGGGCTTGCCCGGTTCGTGAAGCGACCGGTGAGAAAGGTGATGATAATGTGGCTTCTCATCCCTCAGAGCACACATCCCTCAGAGCATGAATGGTGGAATTTTTAAATCAAACAAGCAATTTAAAGTACACTCCAGAACGGACGCCTCCTGCTGGACGCTCTTCTGGACGCTGGAGTGTAAATGATGGGAAATCATGCAGAAGAATAATTTCAACCCCCTCCCCAACGCGCTCGTTGCATTGTGCAATTTGAATGTAACGGGAACAGCGGGGTGAGTACAGCCCATAATTTCGCGAGCTGCAGCTCGGTGCATAATAAATGTGCAAACAGAAGAAAACAGCGCAAGCGACGAACCCCAACAATGTCGAATGGCAGCCAGACGGTCCAGCGGCACAAAGGGATGATTGCTACCGCGGGGATGTAAAAATTAAATTATCAAAATTAAGGCCATAAATGTGTAATCAATTATTAAGGCGATGAAACGGCCAGTGCGAGGCGTCGATGCGGTCGTGGCGGAGTCTGACTCTGGAAAGGATTCTTCTCGTACTGGTGAAGGATGTCTTGTGGTTTTCCCCTCGGTTTTGTTTGCTCGCTTCGGCCTGCATGAGAACGTCTCCGATGAGCGTTTTTTTTATTCTTCTCTTCTGTGGGTTGGAATGACCCATTTTCTCACGGAACGACGCTCCATTCACGCATCGCGACGTGCATATTATTGACAAGGTTGCCCAAAGCGACGACTGTCGAACAAGCGTTTTTTTTGTTCCCCCTGGCAAGAACGTTTATTTATTTACGGCGAAAGCTTCTACTTTCTTCGCGATTTTACCGAGGAGGAACAGCGGGAGCTGCTGGGTGAGTGACGAATTACACAAATTACACTCCAAACCACTCCTGTTACCTTGTGAAGGGCGCACTCGACGCGAAGAGATTGTCCAGTTCCCATCGCGACTGCAAATACCTTTCCTCTTCCATTTACAGCATCCGCGACGGGGACGGCCGCATACCTGTAATAACAGATGTTTTCATGTTAATTGAACACGATTTAATTACTATTCATTGAAATCAATCTTATTTAGCGACGAGTTCGGGTCGAAACCGGTACGAGACGGACAGTGCTCGAATGCCACAATTCGTCCATTTTCCCACAAACGCCTCATTTATATGATGGCTTTTGTTTACCTCAAACTCGGTTCGACATTTCTGGTTTCTTTGAACATCACGGTGGAGTTCCTTTTTTGGAGGGTGCCACAATATCTGCCCTATGCGCTTGACAGACGCGCATGAATTATTGCGTCGGTTGCGCGTCGGAGGCGTACCCGTGTACTGGTGCTATTGTTTTATGCTGATTGGTTCATCATGAGTTCGATGATTGTTTTGCGCTGGGCGTCCTTGTTTGTCGCCGGCCGGTGGTGAGTCGACAATATCGACCGTCCGAGCCGGCAATAACGCGAGACCCCGGGCGGGTTTTTTGCGAAACGATGCGAAGGGATGGCTTTATTAAATCGCAAGCTTAATCGCACCCAGGGACCCCATACCCGGCACGCCAGGCCACCGTTCCGTTCACTTTATCGGCTTGCACACTGTAGAGGCCGAGTGGTCATTTTGGCGGGTTTTAGAACGCCATTTTTTGGAATATCTCCTAGATTCAAGAGGGTAAAAAAATAATCCTGAAAAGGGGTTTGTTGTACTCGAAAAGCTGTCAGTTGTGCCACTTTTTTAGAGTTTTTCGGCATCTCTTTTCCTACAAAAAATAAAATGAAGCGTGAAAGTGGTTATTTTTACCACTAGGTTTCGAATAATCTTTCCAATAGCTAATAAACATTTCAATTTTTGACGATATTAAGAGATCTCAACGGTTTGTATCTTTTAAAGAATATATTATTTTACCTACTTTCGCTTACACTATCTCACTTTTCGTTTGTCGTAAAAATGGCGAAAAGTCATGGCTTTTTTCACTTAAAAAATACGAAGTGTTTTTTCATTGTTATCATGATCAATACTACCCAAAATGGATAAATACGTTCGATCTAATAACTAACACGCATTTATATTGCTTTTGAAAGGAATGATTTAGATTTTTAAGCAATGCTCAAGGTAGATGTCAAATTTCACAAAGCTGATAGCAATTCTGCGAAATTATGAAAATATAAAATATGTGTATTTTCATTAAAAATATAAATATGAATAAAAATGAAATAAACATTAACTAAAAATATAAATAAAAATATATCTAAATTGCATATTAAAGTGTTGAATAGAATAGAGTATTTCCGTTTTGGGCAGTCTCGACAACAATTGACACAATCTTTTATTTGAGTAAAAGGAACAAAAACGTAAAGTTTCAACATTCATACCATTGATGTAGAGTAAGATAGTGCATTTAAAAAATAAGCTCAAATATATTCTTAAAGTTTGTTAGTGTATAAATTAAACATCGTTAAGAGATCTTAATTATGTCAAAAATAGACAAAGTTTTTGAATAGTGGAAATTCAAGGTCAAAATGATCGTATTCGGTGCAAACCGGTAAAGTTCCTAATCCGGCTCCTACAGTGTTAATCTTCGGGAGCAGCAGGATATATTTAGATTCGAGTTCGGCAGTGGCGATATTGCGAGGGAAAAGATCCATAAAGGAAGAGCGTCAACTCTGGATTTCGGTTGCAGTTTTTTTTACTCGCTCCCGCTCTCTCTCGCACTCACTCTCTCGCCTTTGTTTGTCACACTTGTGAGCCAACGCTTTAATTAACTTATTTCATTTTCCACGTCTCGTTTCTCCTCCTTCCACCCGGGGAGCCGGGTTGGCTTTCCCCGCACCAGACCCAAAATCGACACGATCCGAGCCACCGTCGATCCCGATGCGTGTGCCTTTCTTATGCTGCCTATTGCGTGCGATCGTCCACGTTTCTTCTTGATCCTCCGAGTGTGTGTGTGTGCGTGTTTTTTTTTACCGGCTTACCGGCTGTCTATCTTTCGCGAATGTTGGTACACGTCCTCACCGACCGGTGTCGATGCGCCCGAGCCGGCCGCACCGAGTCCGTGCCTTTTACGGTCATCTTGGTCACGGACGGTGACAACCACTGCTCGCGCCGTCTGGCCGTCTGGCTGGGTGTTCGTGGGGGAGAGGGAGGTCCGGCAGCTCCCTAGAGCAAGCCCTAGGTACCGCCCGGAAAGCAGCCTGCTAGCAGCAGAACTGGGAACGGGTCGTTTCGTGTGGCGTTGGAGGTCGCACGCGGACCGCGCGGACCTTCTAAGTATCAGCTTACCACTCGTTCCCTTTTCTTTCGAGTGAACCTGTCCCGGCTGTTGGGAAAACCAACACCGGAGGTCGGGAACGATGGACGGGGCACTTATTTACGCTCCGGCTTAAGCAACGCCGCGGCTTTATCCAGTTAGCAGACCCACCCGGGAAGGGAATGAAAACTGATCGCACACTCACCGTCACCGATAGCGCATCGCCTGACCCGGGGGGGGGGGAGGGGGAAGAAAGGACGGGTGGGAGGGGGGGGGGAGAACACACATACCTTGTAAGGTCAACGGTGGCGGTGGACACTTGTCACCATCTTCCGCCGTCCACAACCGCCGTCAGGTGCTTCCCCACCGGCGATAACAACCACCTTCCCGGCCCCGGGGGTGTTAATTGGGTGGCGGAGAAGGTTGCCTCGATCCAAACGCGCAATGCCTGGCGGGGACATTATCAGGCGGGGAGCCAGTTTCGATGCCACCTGACAAAGTTTGCCTTCCGGATCGAGAAAATCGAAAACAGATAGGGGATGCTGGTGTTTGAACGCGCGCGGTCAAACGGCGCGCCAGTCAAACGACGGCTGAAAGCGACCTCCCCGAAGACCGGTAGTTGTCCGGCCGTTCCAAACCGATACGCTGTGAAGTAGATCACCTTCTCCGCCCGGTTCCGGACGGTTCCGTGATTCAGATTGCTGCGCTTAAAGCGCTCGCCCAGTGCTTATCTCGCTATCAGATAAGTGCGTGATTTATAGATCGGGTTCGGGATGTTAACGTGCACCCGCTTACAGATGCTAACCGTTCAGCTCAGGTTTTTGCGCAGGACGAACGATAATTGTCGTGTTTTTTTTATGTTGCTCTCAAAATTTATATTTTTTTGTAAAGATGTGTGCGCATACGAAGAAGCATACGTTTCTCTTTCAAACTCCAGAGGACACAAGCATATGTATGTCATAAAAATAACGCAACAATCATACTCCCGCACCACGGTCCCATATGTGTGTGAGGGGGCGCTCACTCGACTGTTGCAATATTCAATTAAAATCGTACCTTAAGATCGTAACTGGCACGATCTCCAATGGCACAGCCAGCTCCGATCGCGAAACGGTAAACCACATTCACTTTTTTTCCACCCGCCTGCTTATTTGAGTGTATCGCATGTTTGTATGTGTGTGTGTGTTTTTTTTGTTGTCGTCATCCTACACGGTGACTTGCGCGGGATGTCGCGTGCCTTTTTTGTTCGCCGAGTGTGTGACATTCGAGGATCGCTAGTGAGAGAGAGAGAGAGAGAGAGAGAGAGAGAGAGAGAGAGAGAGAGAGAGGTAGGTGCTGCTTGCACATCAAACGAACGCGATATGGTGCAGTAAAAACGAGTGTATGAATTACAGACGTAATTAAAATATCTTGCACAGCGCAAACCATAAATTACGCCTGCTCCGAGCGAGAGCTGGAGAACAGGAGGGTTGTGCTGTGATTTCCGACTTCCTGGAGGTGAAGCAATCCTTCGAGACGGTTAGAAAGCGTGGTTGGGATGAGTGGTTTTTTTTGTCTCCGCTATGGAAATTATGAGATCTATTACTATTGAAGTGGTTTAATCTTATAAATCAAGTTACAAAAAGTTTTCTGAATTGAAGTGATAATACGTAAACTAAACTGCCAGCGTGATGCCAGTCAAGAGTTGTAGAGTTTTAGAGGCCAAAGAAGGCTTTGACTTGGCTCAAAGCCTCCTTAATCTATCTTAACCAACAAACAAGATTTGTAGACTTGACTTGTTTGGAGGTTATGATTGGAGCATTGGTGAAATTATTGTTATTTGTTGGTTTTAATTTTGTTTTCATATTACAATATACGATTCATGGGACTATAGGTACGATTTATGGAATTATTTGAAATAGCACTCTTCAAGTTAAAATAGCACTAGTAAGAATAGTTAAAATATAAAATCAAACCCTCAAATCTTTATCCCAAAACTTGTCTATTTTATTCCATTTAGTTCCATTTTTTAAATATTTATTATTTTACCTTAATTTTTATGTTTAATTTGTACGTCACAAGAGCATGTTAAAGAATGTAAAATTGATAAATATATTTCCATTCAAGCAGAGAACACATGCGTCCATACGAATCAGCAAAAGGTGAATAAATCGCCACAACCTTAATAAAAAGCGTCATCTTTTGAATCTTTAGTTGGATGATTTTACTAAGTTTGTTTTTCATTCTATATTTTCCACAACATTTTTCAAAGTCCACTTAGTTGCTGCAGGTCAGTTATTTTGATTTGCTACTTTGCCTGCTATATGTTTACTCCAGTTTATATAATTATATAAAGTTTAGTTGAATGAATAAAATGGTAGGTTTTTTAATAACTTGTATCACGTCAGATAATTCCATTGAATAATCCATTGAAAAGAAATTATTGTTTTTGGTTGAATAGTATAATAAAAACGATAATGAACTAAAGCAAATTGGTACTGCACTCTTTACATAATATACAAAAGTGCGCGATACATCTGAATTGTGATTTACTTTATGACTTAATAAAATATATACCATCACTACTACTGAAGGCTGCTGTGTCAATGTACCTAAAAAGTTATTTTTTAACATAACGCTCAGCTTTCACAACCATAATTATTTAAAAAATAGCATATCTGTATATTATTATAATATGTGATTATTTAAAATGAACCTTAAAATGAACCAAAAACTAAAAAAAATATGAAAAGTACAAAACCTCATGCCGCAATCAACAGCCCACTCACTCACACAACCATGCAGCAGCGGTAAAGGAGTCTCGAAAGCATAATTCACAGAACCCAGAACCACCAGGGGGGTGGGCTGGCTCCCACAAGGAGCCACGATCATGTCGTCAGCTTGCAGGTCTCGCGTTCTCCACCCCTGCCTATGCCATTCTTCCATCCCAAACCTCAAACGCGAGTGCATTACTGTCATTGTACGGCTGGTTTCGAGGAGTACTCACAGCAGCAGCAGCATTATGCTCGTGAATGCGTGTGTGTGTGTGTGTGTGCGATTTCTTAGCGGACCTTAGCACAGTTTTTTTTGCCCTTTCCTCTCGCGCAGAAATAGAACCCTTTTTTTCGCGCTCCACTCAAAGGAAGCCTGTGTTACACATAATTTATACACGGTCACAACAACGACCCTCTCGCGGCGACGAACCCATTGTTCTCGCCGGAGTGGAGAGTGTGTGCGCGCGCGCGCTCGAAACTTCCCGAATCCGTTCGTGTTTGTGCGCGACCTGGGGTCCCGAAAGGGTCCGGGACGGATTGGCACAACAGGCACAATTTAAATAAATTGATAAAATCTTGCGCAACCGAACCCCCTCTCCGGTGGGTAAGGTCGACGCAGAGCACGGCAGGAGTGTGCAGAAACGAATCGATTTCTAAGCGACACTTCTCCCGTCTGGGGGGTAGGGAGGACAGAATCTGCAGCCAGCCCTGCGCCCTTTTCAAGGTGGTGGTGGTGGCGTTTTTTTGTCTTCTCTCTGCCAAACGTGCCAACGTTCTGCTCGAGTTCCGCTCGGGCACGGTTTGAATCGATTGTCCGTCCTCCTGTCCTCCTAGAGTGCGGCTGAACGGTGTAAACAGCCGCACTCTAGATGGCCTATGCCATGCCGGTCGGTTCGCGTGGAGTGGGGCTTGTGCTACCGAAGAATGGAAACCTTCACCGGCGCGCTCCGGAAGGAGGCGTACCGCTCGGAGGGCTGTCGTTTCTTGCATGCACAAATAATTAGTCTTCAATGTACAAACAAATGATCTAATGGCCGAACGTTGTTTATGATTATGAGGCAATCTTGATGTGGAGCGATTGCTCGCAATGCGAACGTCGGGCAAAAACAGGGAGCAATGCTGTGCTGGCTGTTGCGGAGTACGCCAGTGTCATTCGGCGGCAGTAATGCGGCAGCCATTAAAGGCAGCCCGGGGTTGAGGTTATTGATGATTATTGGCCGCATATTATGGAATGGTTGCCGCTTTATCGCGTCTAAATAAGCGCAATGAAGCGGCGTGCAAGCGCGCTGCCGGTATAGTTTATTGTGATATTTTAATTAAGCTAGAAAAACGGAGCAATCGCGCTCGGTAAGAATCAATTGTTGCAATTGTGCAATTCGTCCGCACTGCACTCTGCTTGTGTGCATACTTTACTTATCATCGGGTCGGGGTTTCTTGGTGTTCCCTGTGAAGTTCTTCTGTTGCGCCTGAACCTCACACCAACACACAGAAACAATGCAACGCCTTTATCTTTATGGCCATTCCGCTGCAAAACGGCATTACGAACGCTAAAAGGTCCTACAATATCTTCTGCAAACAAGCGCGAACAAAAAGTGTCCTCGCGCGACGCCCCCCTTCGACAAATGACTCTTGGCCTGAGGCCATTAGCAATTGGCGGTGTTGTATTATTTCTCTTAATGCGTTATTTTAAGGCGTGCTGAAAGGCATCCCATTTCTTTGTGCGTTGTTGTTTTCTTTCACACCCTTGCGTTGCGTTAAGTGAACTGGCCCGAAAAAGGAGGTGGCCAGGCGTTGACGTCGCTGTTGCTGCCCTGTCGGGTGATGAGTAGTTTGTCATCGTCCGGCGGTCGCTGATCCTCCTAGATGGAAACCTGTTTCCATTGGGATGGGGGGTGATTTAAGTGCGCATCGCAAAAGTGAAGTACTGTTGGGAACACGGATGATCTCAACCCAATTTTACGCGATGCGAACTGATGTAATGAATCGAATTGAATACTTCGTTTGTGAGATAAATTAAGGGGATGCTGTGCGCAAGTGCAAGATCTTATATACCTCAGATTGTGGGTTCTAATCTCAACTGGATCATCTTTTCGTAGGCAGAACTGACAATCCTGGTAGTCCAGAACTGACTAAGCCAAAAATTACAGGTCTAGACTTACTTGATGTTGATGTACCTGAAATGAAGAAGAGATTAATTAAGGATGTCCACTTTCGTGAGCCAATGTTTTGATATTGTGGCAACACTTCAGCCAACCATAATGCAAATGACAAATACAAATACTATACAAAATTTCTACAAAGTATAAATACCATGTTAGGAACGTTCACATGAAGTGTGTGGACATCATGAGAAACTGTTGGAAATATCGTGTCCAATAATTACAATACCGATGTGTTAGACATCTCTGATATCCATATGTCAAAACTGACAACCACACATTGTGAAGTATAGTCAGTCGCTTTAGAACTTCCGAGAATGAAACACGTGAACTGAAAGCGTAAAGAATCGTGTTTGCTTATATTTTAACTAGAAGTCGTTCTACTACAGAAACAAATATGTTTTTCGTTCAGCTACCCGTCAATAGATGGCGTAACTCAATCCTGGTTGCTGCGATACATTTGCCTATGAATGCTATGATATAATGTATAACCAAGGGTCATATTGGATTGATCATTTAGTAACCGTGTAGGTTCCCACTTGACATTTCTGGCATTCCTTACGAAGAGACAATCCAGTGAAGATTTGAATCAACAATCTGTGCCGGGTAAAGCTTTCCGCTGTACTTCCTAAGTATACTTAATCACGTAGTTTAAAATCATGTTTGCGACTTAAGAAGAAGGCATTTCGAAATTGTTAATAGTTTTAGATCTAGACTACAGAACCATGTTTGGACGGGATGATGGCTGGAGTGTTCATTTGATTTTTTTCTGTTGCAACATCCTAGCCGTTCTGGCCCAATCCTTGTTCGATGCTTATACTTTAAACAGAATTATATTTTATTAAAGCTCAACGTTTTAATTTATCCATTGTTTTTTCTGCTTCTCCTTCTTCCAGACCTACTGGTGACGGCCAATCGGTTTACCGATGCTAACGTGACCTCCTATTCCCGAATGCTGATCGATGTGTCCGGCGATCAACTCATAGTTGGAGCAAGGTAAGCCGTGCAGATTATCTGTGTGCTGTGGTTTTTTTTTCTTCAAACATACACACACACCACACACTGGTGTTCGAAATTCTAAATCACCGCCGGATGGATATTGCACCGGAAATGAAGATGTAAACGGCTCGTTAAAAACATGACCCCCTCCCCCGGACGAGATGCGTATCTTCGGCGAACCGCTTCTTAGCCATGCCTGGAACCAAAATGGCTTCTTTGTTGGTCGGCGCGGCGCAGCCGGCTTTCGCTCGCAGCTGCGCAGACTGCTGCCTACAAAATCACAGCGCAAGCCGGTGGAAGCCGTAACACGTTCCGCGATCATGATCGTTTAATGAACGATGAAAATATCATAATGACCACGCGGGGGATAGGGCAGGGCAGCGATGGTGGCGCGAGGGATAACGAAAAAAACAAGAAACAACGCAGCAATCGTTCCGTTTTTGCAGTGCGGCTCGCGCTCCCAGATGGCTGCTTTCTCTATCGCCGGTCCTCTGGCGCGGTTGCAGTTGCGCCGTTTCGGTCTCGTCTGCCGCATTACATCTGCTGGTGCTGCTGGGTTTGTCGTTTTTCTTCCTGCTCTTATGGCCACTTTTTTGCATCATTTTCCACCTCGTCGACGGAATGCCCGGTGCCTCTAATGGTCATCGCATTGATCGATTTCATCGATCGTCACTCCGACGTATTGTAACGACCGACGGATCGGGTCGTAGCCTCTCGGTTCCAAGTACCAAGTTTCGGGGCACGTCGCGTGATGTGTGTGGAAAGTAAAAGGTCCCGAACGGTCGGTCGGTGTGCTATCGGGAGTCTCGACCGGCCGTTGTGGCCGAAAAAGGTCTCACCTTCGATCCGCGCTCGCGAAGCAGCGCAGGGTGCACGAGGATTGACGAACGACGACGGCGGATCGGTACGGGCAGGTACGGGCGCGTATGATTACTTTCATTTCACCTTCCGGTCATAATTATCGATGCGAACAATGATCTTGCCGCGGCACTTCTTCGTTTCGTTTCGCCCGCCGGGGGTCCTTTCCGCCGACGAGTGGCCGACGTCTGTCGTGGGTGGTTGGGGATGGGAAACGGTCCGAAATGGACGGACGTTGCATCGCGCGACGTCGGCCGGATCGCCCACCACAGATCGGGGCAGAATTTTTCTCGCGCATCGCGCGCGGAACTTTCGACACCGGAGTGGTGTTTTAATGATCGCCACAATCGCGCCCGCGCGGTTGATTAAGCGTGTGTCGAGTGGGGGCGATTGTTTATGGGACCCGTGTATGGCTTCAGGTGGGGCTGGGAGGGCTGGTCGTTTTATTGTGTCCACCAGGAAGAGTCTTTCCATCCGGCCGCAAAAGTGATCGCTAGGCAGTGAACAGTGTATACGGAAAGTGGAGTCGAAGTGAAATTGCATTTATTCGATGGTTAAAAAGTTACATACATGTGACGAGTTGATCCAGTGAACTTTCCTTCACGGGAAAGTCAAAACAAACAGATCAAAATGTCAAAATATGTAAACTATTTAGTTTTGATTATTTGCGATGTCATTGTAAACATTTTGATCACTTCAACGAAACAAACTTGAACTCCTTGAATAAGACCTCTTTTGTTTTTGTTTTGTTTAGAATGAATATTTGACAAGTTTTAAAGTGATGTTTACAGTGATTTTATTAAATAACAAAATCTTTGAATGTCTTTTGCACTATAGGACCGAAACGAAATCAAATGATTTTTGACAAACAATCGTTTTAAAATTAGTTAGAATATACAGGTATTTTTATACTGCCATGAACACAGTGGGCACATTTCAAAAATTATTATTTAAGCATCTTATGATCCCTTCTATGCAGTTTTTAGGTTCTGAATATGAAATTTCGCATATTTCAATTTTTACTATTTGTTTTGGCTATATATTTTAATTTGATTTTTTTTTCATATTTCTAAAAAATAACTTCAAACCAAGTATAGTCATGTTAAAAAGACATAGACACAAATTGGCATATATGTGATGTAAATAATGTAAAATGAATCTTTAAAATCAAATATCAAACCAACAAAATGCTTAAACCTCCTTTACGCACTTAGGAAATGAGGGGGAATGTATAAAACCAGGCTTAAATTCATCCTCCGTCTGGAGCCGCAACCCGAGGAACTATTTTTTTAAAATAGATATAATGTTTTACTTAAACGGAATGGTAAATAGTAATTGGAAGAAGTCAAACTAACCCGACTAAACAACACAATATTTTTTGCTGAATGTTTCAAATATTTGTGTTGATTGTCGAATCATTAAGAGAATATTTGTGCTTGTTTTGAGCCAGTTTTGAGCATACTCTTTTGGAGTAAGAGTTTTCAAAACCCTCCGTGTCTAAATGTAATGTAACTGAAATTTTTTTCACATCGTCTACGGCGAACGTGTCCTTAATTGTATTTTTATTATTTTTCAACAGTTTTCTCTTATTGAAAACCCATCTTCCATTCCCTCGCACTCAGCAAGAAGTGAACGCTCCCCGCGTACAAAATCGTGCATCCAGCAATGGTCATGAGTCCGAGGCCGGGGATGTACTTTCTTCTGCGATGCACTTGTTCCTCGCACGGTCAAAATTCAGCATAATTGGCATCGTAACTCATAACCCCGGACCGGACCCAACCGCGACTGAAGCGGGAATGTAAAAGTGCTGATAAAATGAAGAGAAAAAAAAACTTCCCAAACACGAGAGAAAGATCGGTGGGATGCGCTCCTTGCCTTCCTCCCTCCCCCCCTTCCTACCCGTTCCTGCACAGTAGGTGATAATGAAGAAACTAATTTTGCAAAAATGGAAAGAAGGCACTTTTGTTGTCGATTTGCAACCCGCGATGGCTGGTTGTGGCTGTTCTTTTTCCTCTTCCTGCGCGTTTTTCGCAGCTTCGGCAAACCAGTCCTGAAAAACGCAGGACGACCGCTCACTGTGCGACGCTCGAAAAGCCGGCCACGATTGTTAGCGATTGGTTCTGGTTTTGGGGTGGTGTTGCTTTCTCATTTGTGATTTAAATAGGCCGGTGCCGAAGATACGCCGACAATTATGGGCTATTAAGGTGAACATTGTCGGAGGGGACGTCGAGGCTTGCCTGTTTCGCAGAAACAGTTGCACAAACGGTGACGGGTTTTTATCAAACATTAACGGACAATCGACAATTTCCTGGCAGGCAGCCATCCGGAAAGAATGTCTCCGTAGTTTAAATGAATAAAATGAATAAAATAATAAAAACTGAAATAAACGAACACAAAGACCGCAAGCCGTGAGGCGAACTCCCTCGCGCCGGCTAGTAAAACCGTATAACAGATTTTCTCTTATCTGCGGTTGTCTTAAACACGTGTGTGGCTGGAACGCTTTTATGAGTCTGGCAAGATACGAGCGCTGAAGTAACTGAAGAAAGGTGAGATAAGTTTGTCCCACTTGTCCCTACCATCACAACGATGACAGCATCGTGCACCCATTTCGAGCCACAAGTGCATATGGCAGCCTCCCCTTCGGTACAGAACGTTTGCCTTCCTTTATCGCGTGCGTGTGTGTGTATGCGTCTCACAAATAAAAAAAACAGACACAGTCCCGAAAAAAGCTTTAAAGATGAGATAAAAATATGAGGTCCCCCGGGCGGCCTCTCTTTGCGTATATCCGAGAGGTAGAAACAACACTAAAACCACGCTCAAGCCCCTCTGTACGGCGGTGTAGTGATTTGCTTTGCGTGCATGTGCAGGAGGCTATTTTTTTATGCTGTTGGTAAGTTTGCGTGTTCGACCCGTGGTCTTGCTTTATGTTTCCTTCCCGATCGGAGCATGTTTTTCGACATTCACGGTCATGCCGGGAGTAGCTGCGTGACAATAATGGTAAAACCCGACCACCGGTCTCATACAGTCCGTGCAATAACTATACGATCGCCTGTTTTCTTTTAGAACTAAAGGGCTGCTTCAAGAGATAGATGAAAGTGGTATTCTACTAGAATGTAGTTAATAATACACAAAATCTCTTTTTATTTTTTATAATATTTTTTATATGGTTTTCCCTATGAAAAAGGTTGTTGTAGCATAACTGCATAAGCATTTTTCAAGATAAATACAGTCAGTTTCCGAGATACGCGGTACTCGACATACGCGGATTCGGAGATACGCTGATTTTCAATTGTGACATAATGCTGGGTTTATTACAACGATTTAGCTTCTCCACTTGCCAACTTCCAAATCTTACCATTATAAAAATCTATTTTTATTTATTTATTTATTTGTTTATTGTATTAACGGCCTGGCCGTATTGCTTAGATAAAAATATGTTAGTTATACATTAATTTGTATTAATAACGTTTTTTATATCGTTAATTGATAAATCATTAATAAGTTTGCACTGTATTGAAGTTTAACGGCAAATTCAAATTTTGAATGTCTTTTCAAACATACACTCAAAGATTCAATCTTTCAATATCAGGTATAAACGACATGCCAAACAAAATTCGAGATACGCGGAAACTCGAGATACGCGGATTTCTCCGGTCCCCATTATCCGCGTAAGTCGGAAACCGAATGTAATCGTTTTAAAATTTCGTAAAAATATATTAAGTTTTAGATGGCATTCTGTAACTTAGACAAATTTCTTGACTGATTTGTTTTATATTCAAAAATTAAAGAATGACGTTTTACAGGGTTTTACAATTTAGTACGGACTGGCTGCACATATTTCTCGGACTCGCGGCACCCGATTTTGTATTAGCGGTATATATTTTGGAATGCGAGCATTGAACTTTAGACTGCGTGCATTTAATTTAAACTGCCCGATTTTGTGACAGCTTTTGGGCCGTATGTTTATACCTCCTACGTCAAAGATTGATTTCAGTAATGAACTACTGTTTATATGCAATAATCTTTGTTTTTTCAATTCTCGCACGCGTGTTTTGCGTGCACATGTTTAATAAATTGTGTACTAATTTACACTCCAACCAATCTTTCACATAGGGAGTCCAAAAATATGTGTGGCCAGTCCATACTAAATTGTAAAACCCTGTATTAAACACAAAAGAGTGACGGCCAAGAAAGACCAAGAGTTTTCTATACAAGACCATTGACGCCGCGTTTATTTTAGGTAAAGTTTACTATCTACCTCCAGGTAGACAGCTATGACCTAGACAACTCTTACGGCCTGATTAAAGATCCACAACACATAGCGCCAGTGACCCTATAACTCAAATGATGGAGGCATACAATTCTATAAGTAATCTAGTTGATATGAATTTGACGGTTAACTAGCTTTAAATTTGTTTAATACTTCTATTCTGGCGATTAATGCGTTGTTTCGTGTATGACTATTTGTATGTTAGGTAGACAAACTTTGTCGTACAACGCGAACTAGGAATAAATTAATAAATAAACCAATCAATTATTTAATTTTCATTGACTACAACTTAGAAGAACATCACATGCATCTATCTTTTCTACTCTAAAATAAAACAGGTGATCGTATAGTTGTGCCACAAACTGTAGACAGATTTGCGCCCCGTCCGAACACGCACTTAGCTCAATATTAAACGCTGAAATAATTGTCACAATAAACGACGTATTTATGGGGCCTGGGCATGGTGTCCGCGCTATTTTATGGCGCTTTGCACAACGCTCAGTTTTCCGCTTTGTCGCCGTCGTTTTTTTTCGCTCGTTGTTGTGAAGGTTTGCGAATGTGTTGGAAGCCGGTCGCGGAAGATCGCAAGGTGAATTTATTTAATTTTGTTTTTATGGTGTTCCTATAGTGCAAAAAAAAGTGCAATGTCCTACTCACTTCTGGCGATTATGCTGTATCCGCCAGCTCGGGACTGTATCGGCTGTTTGTGTTCGAACCAAGGCTGGCGAAAGTTTGCTAGTGTACGCGAAATTTGATACACTGCCACGCACCCGAACCGGGGCCTAAGTCGCGTTCGAAGTCGGTTCGTCGTACCCGGCTCAGAGTTGAAAGTCGCTGACATCGCGAGTCGAAGTCGATCGATTTGCACTCGCCGAATGAACGACGTGCGGGCCTTCAATCACGGCGTGTCCTTTTCACTGTCAAGGCTCCCGCGACAATGGGTGACTTTGATTGTCGCACACGCAAAACAAAACCCGAAATGGCACAAAAAGCCCGCGTCCCTTTTTTGCGCTAATGTGCGCGCGCGCTTGGGCCCGATCGTATCGCCGACTTATCGGCCCGGGAGCTTGACGCGGTGGTGAAGAAAAACTTTCTCTCCCACAGCACTTCCTCCCGAATCGCTCCATCACGGTTTTGATTTGCCAGTTCGGCGGAACTGAAACGTCGGGCATTTGAAATTTGTTGCTGGTGGTGGTGGTGGTGGTGGTGATGGCGGGGACACCATCTCCTTAGATGGTCACATCTTGCTCGAATCGTACCCGCCAGGCGGCGGGATTATGGCCGTTTGGCTTCATTAAAAAATATACTGTCAATTTTATCGTCATCAGTGCGGGACCACAAAGGTGATTGTGGTGCTGCGATGCTCATTTTCGCGATTATTGATGAGGGAGTTCCACGGTGGAAAGGTTCAGGTGTGTGTGTGTTTTTTTATCTATTATTTTCTAATAGTTTTCGTTGTTACATTCACGCTGGCTGGCGATGTGGAGAGAGATTTTTGTATCTTTCTTATTAGACATTTCAAACATTAGATAGTGGCTTCGATTTTCGATTTTTTTTTTACAGTTTGTTTTACTGTTTAGCTATCTTTCAACTATTTATGGTCAGATTTCTACATTTGTGTAACTTTTACAAAATTTATCGACCCATCTATGTGTCCTATATCTTTTTTAAATCTTGGAATCTTTTGGATTGACAATTATTCACTTTCAGTCCTTTCGGATCTTTTCATAGAATTCCACATTTAGCGATTATTTAGTTTTTATCTTTAAACTAATGACAAGTTCTTTTTGAGCTAGTTTTTTATTTGATACGAGAATTATCTTTTTTTTTTCATTGAAAATTAGTAATACTGTCTAAACAATTCAGAGATGGTCTAAACATGTTAAAGGAAATATTTTTTATTGAAAATTTACAAGTAAGTTATGCAAAAATTAACAAAACTTTCAAAACGATCATTTTCTCGAAAATGTTCTTGAATTTCACCTTAAATTTGACAGTAAATTCCTGAAAAACCATTTAGTACATGTTTAACAATTTTAGAAACATAAACAATAGTGAGATATTTAAAAACTATCCTTTGAGATAGTGAATGAAATAGTGTGAGATGTGTCATAGTGCTAGTGAGGTAGTGTGCAATATTTTAAAGTTATTGATACAAACCCCTTTTGTCGCATTATCGATTTCAAGAGAATGCGTTGCAATTTGGGTGAATAAATTTCACCGCTCCGTTGCTTTCGACCTCTCCCATTGATCAAAATCAAGACACGGATTGATCGCTCAGCGAGTCGAGATCGCAACCGTCACCCTACTTGTCAACTGAAGCTGAAATCGGCCCGACATCTTGCCCAACCATCTTCCGGAGTGCCTCTCCGGAATAGGGCGCGACGCCGGCCACGCTAATGGCAACGATGATTGGCAACAAATGTCTGCTTGTTTTTGTCCTCCACCCTCTGCTGACATACACACACACACGCACACATGTGCGGCGATTTGAATGCTGCCGTGCGTTTGATCCGTTTCGGCACACGGGACCGACGCGCGATGGACAGGATTAGGTCAACCGGATTCGAAGCGCTCGGCAGCAGGCAGTGTTCCGAGTCGGGGGATCGGGCCACTTGTCATCTAGTAATTAGAAGAAGATGACCGCCAAAGCGGTGCTATGCCGCGGCGGGCGATCCCTTGGCAGCAAACACCACTCGAACTTCTCGGGGCGGTGCGACAAGGGCTTCTAACGAGCCGGGAACAGCCTCAAGAACCTTTTGCGAGCAACGATGACAATGAATCGTTTGAATCTCATTAGTAATCGGCCGGCCGTGTGTGGTGGTGGTAGAGGCGATGAGTTTTTAATTGGATTCAGCTTTGACCCATCCCGGTCCCGGTCGTTCGGTCGGTCGCGCACTCGCGAGAATCGTTTACATGTAGATTCGAACCTGACCCCGGGCCGGGTGTTGTGATTGGGCGCGTTGAGTGGATGCGATTATCACATCATTTATCTCGAAAATGCTCGCAGGGGGGTGGGTGGGTGTGGGCGAGCGGAACCGAACGCTGGGTCCGGGTTTGATGAATGATCTTCGAAACTATCGCCATCTCGTGGGCGCGATGAGGATGCGTGCGTACGCGTGTGTTCGAGTGAGGATCGTTGAGAATTTGCCTGCGGCTGTGACGCTGAGAGGGGTTTCGAGAGCACTCGTCGGCTGGTCCCGGGCTGGTCCCGTTAGGCTGTCAGTGTCAATGACGCTCTGAATCGATCGCTCTGTCCGATGCCGATGACGTTTCTTCGTTTCTGGATGGATCGGTTTTTCGATTTTGGCGAGGCGTCGATCAGCGGCGATGAGAGCCGATGAGTGTCTTATCGGGAGAGGCAAAAATTGATCGTAATGTGCTAGTTATTAGTTTTTTCCTCATATTCGTTCGTATCATTAGCATGCAATGAAGGTTTCGAAATTGTTTATAAAATATTTCTTCAAGAAACAGGTTACGAAGTACGGAATATCCGCCGAATTCGGTTTCCATCGCCATTTAACTAATTGCGACAGTAATTTGAATGTGCACGCCACACGTTATCGTGCCCGACTATCTTCGCACCCGTACCCGAACAAATTGGGATCATTTTGTGATGTTCCAAAACTGTTCGCTCGTCCTCCTAAAACACGACTGCCGCAGCTGCTGCTGCGGGACAAAAATCAACTGGTGGCAAGAATCACGGCTCCGAGCAACTGAAGCCCAACCCTGCCAACGGCCCGGCCTCTCCGCCGTAAACCGGCCGGAGGGTTACCTAATTAATTAGTTACACTTTTTTGCCACTCGCCAGTTCACCGAACTGCGGGCATACGCTCAAATTGCATGGCACCGCCGCACAAGGTACAAGCCGCAGCATTCCGTGTTGCTTTTGTTGTTGTTTCATTGCGGTTCGCCGGAGACGCGCCGGAGTCGTGCCGGGTTGAGCGTGCGAAGACTCTTTTGCCGATGTGTACCGATCGCCAAAAGTGCATGTTACAAGGGCTCGGGTTACCGTGTGATCTTGTTGTGGTGTGTGTCGCTTTTTTCTCTCTTCCTCTTGTTCTTTTGCTCCTTCAGTCTCTCCTGGCAGTCTGTGGAAAGCACGAGATGTGCGTGTTCTGGTTGCCCGGACGCTCGACCACAGCCGAATCGGGGAAGCGCTTGTTTATGGGATTAAATATTACGCGGCGTGGTTGCACACATCCACTCGCAGAAGGATTCGCAGGAAGAAAGCCACACGCCGTCCAATGGCCGGGGTAGCAAGTTGCGCTCCGATACCAAGATTCAGGCCAGCCGGGGGAAATTGAAACCATCCTGATTTGAGTTGATGGTTACTTTAGGAAGCTCTTTTATTATTTAAAACGTTTTTGTAGGTTTTTTTTTACTGTAAGAAATACATAATTTGCGGGAGTTTCCGGCTTAACTACCAGCTTCCAATTTATGATCAAGCGCTGGGTATAATCAACTACCTAGGGTTTTGTTTTAACGATCATATTGAGGTGTTGTAAGGAGGTTTTCGGGAGTACTTTTCACTGCTTTAATACTTTTACACTAACATGACTCGGGTGGGTTACTTTGACCCAAGGCTACTATAAGAGGCCAAGTGGTAGAATGTAGAGCATTTTGACATTCAAGAACAAGAAGGGGGTTCATTTGACATTTCTGGGGGCGATTTTAAAAAATTGACGGTTTTTTGTTTTTCGAATCGGTGATATTAAATTAAATAATAAATCACTTTAAATCAGTATTTGCTGCAAAACAAGGGTGCAAATCTGTTTCTAATAGTTTTCTGCTAATTTTAACACCATTTACATAATTTATCACCAATTTTATCATATTTACAGTGTAGATATGAAAAATATACTTGAATTTATATTGATATTGTTGGCTCTCATATCCTTCTGCTTCTTTTGCGTTTGTAGATTATGAAACATTGTGAAGATTCTATAAAACAAGAACAATTAAAGTACAATTATAATTAATTTTAATTTGTGTTCACGACGTCGATTTGACAGTATGAATTGGATTATTTGGTGCCTTCAATTTCTTGCAAACATATTATCGGTTATATACAAGATACAGTATCATGTCTTCATACCTTTTTCTCTACTTTTTCGTGTTTGTTTTTTTTTCATTGACAGAGGTTGCTTTGGTAGAAACTGGAGAAGTGTTCGAACGTTTTACTTGATAGGTGATATTTTACAGAGCTTGCGCATGGAGAAAAATACGTGTTGCTTGAATTACGGTTGTTAGCGAAGATAACTTTATTTTACTCATTTGGCCTCAAGCAAGAACCCAATCTCTCTCAATAGTCCTATCTCTATTCCTTCACTCTACTCTTTCTTCGTTCGCGCTTCCCTGTGCAAACATTTAGGCGCGAACAAGAAGAAATGGAAGGATTTGACGGAAAACCCTATACCCATATCTATACCCTATACCTATTTTCGATGTGGTCATAAAGACCCACCGTTTTCCTCAGAAGGCTAAAACAAAATCGTTGGACGTTAGGGTAAAATCACTAGAAAAACAAAACAATTGAAGCATGTAATAAATATGTTAACATCCTATTAGCCCACGATATAGTCCGAGCGCGGCCATAAAATTGGCACCTTATACGAGCATACGAGTTCCAGTGTTGCGGTTTTAATAATCAAACCATCGAGTTCTGTAATAACGAGCCGAATTTTTGCGCGAAATAAATCTTCCCCGTTCAACGCATCGCACGGGCAATAAATCCTTGAAAATGCACCAGGCAAGGAAACCCGTTCCAATTACTTTCTCGCTGCAGTTGAAACGCATCGTTCGCAGCATATGATTGGGTTTTTGGTGCGTTTTTTGGCCGCTGTGATAATGATCCAGCCCGGACACCTTTGTGGTGCCCGAGCCAAATGTTAAACGGCTTCGGAACCATTTGTCTTATGGATGTTTGGGAGTGTCCTTATCAGTTATCGGTTACACCATCCGGGGAGTCCGACGAGGGAGCGTTGAGGAGGCTCAATTTCACCGAACGCTTAGCAGAACCCGACCTGCGCAATGGCCTCGTTAAACCACGACCGAGTGTGGTTTATACGTTGCTAGCGACCGGTGCACATGAAGTTCTTCCCAAGCTGAAGAAGGTACATATGGTACGCAATCGAGCGTCGTGAATATGAGCTGAGGATGCTGAGGATGCTGAGAACAAGGATGGAGCTTCAAAAATGGCATCCCTTTCCACTGGAAACGTGGAAGCTCTGGCGATATGGTTTATTTTCACTTATCCACTCCAAGTCGCACCGCGTTACCAGCTGTTATTGACTGCCGGTCATATTTTACCGGCGCATAATTAACAGCTCCCGCGTGTCCGCGCCCGCTTTCGGCAGGCTGTAAGGTTTGCGCCGGGGAAGGATACTCGCTCCCTGGTACTTGAATGCGGAGCAGCCCAACCTCGGCGCTACCATTTACGCGAAGTGGTCAATTTTTCTCCCGTAATATGATGAGACTTAATGTGGCCTGCGTGCCTGCGTGAGTTGTTAAGGTCATTTTATGTCACGTAATTTTGCGTTTTGAAACGGGGAAACAGAGCTCTCCTGCGTGTGGGTCATTAATTATTTCACCTTTCGAGTGGTTCGATTTGCTGCCCGCGAGTGACAAGTAGGATGTGATAATATTTATCTGTAATGAACACTCGGATTTGCTTTCGAGGTAGCAGCCCTGCCGGAGCTGTGGAGCGTACGTGTGAGAAGATTGACCCACTATCCTATCGGCAAAACCGTTCGCAAAACCATTGATCGTTTATGCAACCGGCGTCCCATCGATATGCTCTCTATTATGAGAGTTTTTGATGATATAATTCTCGTTAGCACCGCACCAACACCTCGAGCCTGGCGGCTCAGGCGGAGTTCGGGAGTTTGCACGAAAGGCACACCGCAATAGAAGGAAAACCCTTCAAATTGAAACATCTCCTAGGCCCACTTTCGGTTTTAACGGTTCGGTTCGGTGGGTGGTGGGAGACTTGGCTGCATTCAGACTCCCCGGTACTGCGGTGCCGCGCCGTAGAATTGACTAATATTTTGATATTTAGGAAGCCTGTAATTTACGCGCTGCACACCGCGTTGATAGACGGCGGGAACAAAAACCGGCGGGGCGAGAATAATGGTTTCTGGGATGGAGAAGGAGAGCTGGGAGCTAACGATCGTGGAGCAGGCGGTTGGGAAAGATCGGAACAGCGCAAACGGGGTACCCACAGTCCGCTCACTTCACATTACGTGATAGCAACCTTTTGGGTGTTGCTGAAAAGTGCTATTAAATATGCCACCCATTATGAAGTGGAGTAGAATTGGATGGATTCGGTATTCATGGGGTTGCCTGTGTGGCCCTAGTTGTAGCACAGTGTTAGTAGAAGTGTGTTAAAAACACATATAATTATATATTTGAATATCCAGATGTACAAGAGACAGATATATCCTGTTTAAAGGTGTTTAATAAAAAAAAAATTAATCATATTTTATAGATTCTTCTTGTGGTTTATTTATATTAGCTAAAACAAACATACATCGGTATAACATTTGATGGACTACATTCAGAGTCTCTATATATTTTAAACTGTTAGTTGTTTAAACGATGTAAAAAAGTAAAGCTAAGAATTTGTTGAGAATGATTTTTTTTTGTATTGTATTGCAATACGTTGTTGAAAAATTAAGGTCATTGATCTAACACTAAAGTTCTTATCAATCTATTTTATTTAACAGCTTTTGAAGTTGTGTTCTGTCTTTAATGCCACTCGTAGCAAAGACGTTAAATGTTTTAAAACATACATTGGTGAGTAATCACCAATTGGTCGCGAAATGTTAGGGCGTTTGAATGTACGGACGTAAGGAGTAAGAATGTAAGTTGTAAGTTGTGAGTTGTAAGTACTTAAGTTGCAGGTTGTATGTTTTTAAAAACGCAGCTCGATTCTATTCGTTTTTTTGGTCGTCTTTCTCGAACTCGAACTCTGCTTCTTCTTTTTCCTACTTCGAAACGGCATTCGAAATCTGCGCAGAGTTTATGCATTATTTACAATAACAAACTGCTGTCAAATCCCTTATCGACACGTTACACTCGTAACAGTTATAGTTGTATTTCTGTCATCAAAATAATTTAATATTGAAACAACGTTTGCACAACGGAAAAGGTTTCAAAACGGACACACGAGTCTCATAAATGCAATCCTGACCATCAAAACAATTTCATTTATTTCATTTTCCATTTTATTTTCAAGTGAACCGTTCCTAATGAGATAATCGCAATAAATCACGGATTCCATTGATTGTTTGTTCATCGTAGGTTGGATGGAAATAGAGGCTTCTTTGTTTGTGGTATGCAAATTTGGTTCCAGTTTTAGTTGGGGTATTTTTTGATAAACTTTTAGAGGTGTAAACTTGCTAAATATTATTGTTTCGGACACTGGACATAAGGCACTGAATAGGTGGGTTCACACGAGTCAAACAATGCTCGAATTTGTACGATATGCGAACCTTTTTTGTCAATGTATTAGTGAGTCGAGCTATGTTCGCCGAGTCTATTTCAAGCAAAATAGGTTATCCAGCTATAGTGTGCGTGAAGTTCGTCATCAAAAGTTCGACTCGTGTGAACCCACTTATTGGGTCGTGCTCAGCTGGAATTTGTACGATCTGATCGATTAAGACGATGAGGACGAATGCCTGGACTTAGCATCAAGGTTTATTGCATCATAAATTTTAGCATAAGTTGCGTGTGTTGTTGTAGTCATGAACAAATCAGAAAATAAGATAATAAGGCCACAATGGAGAAAACAACTTACAAGAGAAATGTAAGTATGATTTCAAATGCTGGTGCAACAAGCGAATTCAATCGTTCTCTGAGCTACTTCTTCCACTTCTTCTGTGAACTGCTTTTTTGTTATTATCGACTGTCAATACAACATATCAAAAGTTCGTATCGTTTGAACGCAGCAAAGGTTCGCGAACTTTTTTTTTGCAAGTTTTTGTAATACTGTGAGTGAGGTTCGTCATCAAAAGCTCGAATCGTGTGAACCCGTAATGACACGTGTTTTTCACTCGGGTTTCCTAACGTTAATCAAAATGTATTTTCTTTGGTTTTGGTTTTAGGAGAAATAGTTTCAGCATATGTTCATGATTTTTTCGTAGTCAACATGTAATTCTATTTGTTTTTCTCTAAAAATGCGATGGAAAATGTGTTCTATTTTGACTGGAACGACTTGTACTTAATAACTTAAAAAGAGATTTTGGAAATTTTATGTTTTAAGACAACGTTTAGGTTTTTTTTTTATTTGTCACGATCTCTGCTTGATTGCACGAAATCCGCTTGCTTCAGCCACAACCATTACGATCAATTAAGCTACAAACGGTGATTTGAAAGCACTTACGCCAACGACCGCGTCGGTGGCTGTCGGCAGCAACAAGATGGATGGCGGATTTCGTAGCAAAAAAAAGTAATAAAACGCACCGCACTTACCGTCGATCGCGCACATCACATCGACCATCTGTTCCGATCAGATCAGGGAGCGCGTTACGGGCGCACGTTACAGATTCGGCTCGAGATGACATTCGAGTGCACATGCAAACTATGCTCTCCGGCGGCGACTGCCCTCGACGCCCCCGGCGTTTATTGATTTTTTGCTCGCAGTTTCGATGTTCGCGTCGTTTGTAAAAATAATGCCACCCCCAGGTTGCTTCCCGGGGTTGGCTCCGTTTTTTTGTTGTTGCCTTCATCCTCCGGTGCGAACACATCGTTCCATATCCTGGTGTGTTGTTTGCGCTTGAAGCGAAGGTTGCTTTGCCTTTCCGTCTCCTTTCGCCGGCCGGTGGAGCACTCAAAGAGAGAGAGAGAGAGAGAGCGAGAGAAGGCAGCACCAGGCGATCAAGTTTTCGTTTTCCTTTTCAAGTGGCGCGCTCGCGGTTTTTTTTGTCTGCTGCCTCCTGCAGTTGCAGTTGGTGCAAGCGAGTGTGTGTGTGTGTGTTTGTGTTGAATATCGTGGGTCTCCAAACTCGATGGCTGCTACTGCTGCCGCTGATGCAGCTCACCAGTCGGGCCCGCGTTATTTGCTTTACGTGTCAAGGAGTAAACGCCTGCGACCGGGCGGCAGGCGAGCAAACCCACTTTTGCCACACTTTCTGTCCCGTTGGTCGGGCTGTGGGCGGTGGCGGCGGGTGGAAAACGATTGAATCCGAAATCGAAACGAATCACTTTCGATGGGCGAACGAGTGCGCGAGATAAGTCGCCGGGCCGGATCGGCCCGCCGGCCCGTTCGTGTAACGCGGTAGAGCATGTAAAGCTGCCATCTGGATGGATTTGTGTTAATTTATCAGCGAGTGATAGCGTCCGAACGGTCGATGTTTTGATTAATGTTTCCGATAGCCCGAAACTGATAGTGTACCGATCGGGCGGAGCTGATAGCCGCACGGGAATGTCACGTAAAAGCCACCCGGTTTCGGGTCCGATGCTTCTCGGGTCGATTTGTCAATCCCGGTTCATGGAATTCACATCGATGGTGGTGCGATTGTGCGATTCGGATCGCTCGTATCAGGCATGTGCGCTGTGGAGTGCACATGAGGCTTGTTTCATTTTCCTTACATCCCCCACAGAGAGTGAGAGGGTGGAAATGACGCAATTTTTAAGCGTTTTCTCGAATCGCAGTAAGATTAACAAAGCTTTAAAGATAATACTGATTGCTGGCTGCGTTAATGCAATCGAATCGAACATGTTTAATGTTCGGCTTTATGTTTCGAAAATTTCACCCCCGGGGCAAGGCTTACGGCAAATGGAAAGTGGACACAAATAATGAAAGCCGTGTGAAAAACGGCCAAACATTGCCCATGTACAATGCGCCCCCTATACGCACGACAAACCCCCCCCATCGCAGAGCTAGAAACACATGTTTTGTGCGATAATTTATGACCTAACACGAGCGCGGGCACTAATAGAAAAAAAAAGCACAAGTGAAGAAATCAGCACCACAACAAGCGCGGACAGCCGGACAGTGAAATTTGTTCGCAGTTTATCCTACCTTTCGGCCGAACAACGGCGAAAGACATCAACGAAAGTAAAAGCGACGAACGTCGTTTGCAAAGCGGCAAAGCTTCTTCCAGCGAATTTTGACTCTTGCTTATTCAGCGTCAGAGTTTGCTTCAAGCCGCTTTTTAATGTAATATATCATATCGTGTGACAAGGTAAATTAATAGTTCGCATGAACTTGCATCACACACTCACACACTCACACGAGCACGTTGGGCCCGCGGCAGAGGAAACATTTTCGCGCGATGCGTATGAAAGCGGTTATAATGCAATACGAGCAGTGTGTTTATCGCGCGGCTGCAACTTATCCGTTGCTCTCTGCGGTTTTTCGCATCGGAGGTGATCGTTAACTCCGCATCACAATCATGCGGCCCACATCTGGCACAAGGTCGTTCGGAGAAGTCACTGATATCGCTCGAAACGTTCGAAAGTTGATTGAATGTGGATGCGATCCGTCCGTACCGGTTTCCCGCCCGGTGTGGGTGGAATGATTGTGCTGATTGCGGTGCGTAAGTTTGGTTGGGATGCAACTTGCTGCAGCTGTCAATTTGTGGGTTGTCGTAGCAGGTTGGATCGAGTTGAAATATTTTTTTCTCTGGTGTTTTATATTTTACATTTTTCATCCATTCTTGAACAGTTCCCACAGTTAGTTGAAAACGTCCCACTCAATGATGAAATCCTTCCAACCAATCTTGAAGTGATTATTATGTGTAGTTCAAAGATTGACATCGAACAAGTCGATACAATTGCGTCATTGGAAGTATTAAACCTGCCATGTTAAACACAGTCGGAAAGCCCTGCGTATGATATTTGATTTAATGAATTGGTGTAAGGATTTCATCATTGAGTAGGACGAATATGCTGTATATTTCTCAACATAAACCGAATCTTAAATCACAACTTTTGTTTTTTTTGTTTTTTTTTGGCATTGATTTGATTTGACTTTGATTGTATTTTTTTATTAAATTGTTTCTTTCAATAACCAGTTTTTATATTTAACTACTATTAAAACGTCTACATTGTACACAAAAATATAATCGTTAAAATGTTGAAAATATTAATATCAAATTTAAATTCAAATGTCATAGCAACAGGTGCCATTAGTGGCCCCATCTATTGGTGTGTACTGTAACTATAATATTATTTGGTGTAATTAGCATTGATTCCTTACGATTATCACTGTGTTTTCGGAAATAAGATTTGTAAAAGGTTCAGAAAAAACTTGATGCTTTAAGTCACGTCCAGGACAGCTGGTGGCAAAGGACAGACTCTTGTTTCTTCGAAGAATCAGTCACAGTGGACACATTGGTATATTGCACTGGACACTACACCAGAGTGTTACGATATTTACATTTCCTGTGAATTTTCTTTCACAATTTCTTCAAATTTAGAATACCATGTTTATTATATTAGTTTAAGTTTATTTTTGAAATAAGTATCATCGTTTAATGAAATGAATTGTTCACAATAGCTCAGCTATGTTGTGATACATTTGGAAAAACTCTCCAGTTTAACATGTTTAAATAAGATAATTCTGAAACACAATCTCCAATCTGCAACCTCGCACCGTACAACGGACCCAAACCCAATCTCCGAAAGATCAAAATTTAATTAAATTAACGATTGAATTGTGCCTAATGACGGAACATCACAATATTTTCCTTAAAATGCATCGCGCAAGATAAGCATCGCGGGCAGCATTCTAAGAAGCAGGGCCAACGAAGACCAACCACGGTGCAGTCAGAACCGTTCTCAAACGCTGCCGTTTAATCCCGCTCCCCTATAATCGCGTCTCGTCGGCTAGATCTGTCCCGGTCGGTCCCAGATACGAACGCCACCTTGAAAGCCGCAGACCACCCCCCCCCCCCCCCCCCACACACACACACACACCGGCAGCAGCAGCAGGCAAATAAATTTAACCCATTAATGGACGCTATTATCACATATTAAAGCCAATTTTCAGCGTGTATAATTAGCAGCGTAACGCTCGCTCGCTCGCACACGAGCGGCCCCGGTATCTCGGTCGACCGATCGATTGAAACCGCATCAGGGCGCGCATCAACTGTGCTCTGTGCATCGAAGTGCGGCGGCCCAATGTTTCGGTGAGCCCCGCACCCAGTTCTTGTTGATCCCCGGTCGCCGGTCGCACAGTCATGTGGTTCACGTCCAACGGGCGCGCTACCTAAATGCAGAAGGATGCAGAATGCAGCGGGAGGAGGGGGATGGGGAGAGGGGAATGGGAGCTGGCGGGTGGGCATAAATCTTAACGCTGGAAATATCGATTTTAATAATAATAATCAGCGCGTTTAGTGTGATATGCACCAAAGGATAGGGAGCGAGTGAGCGATCCCACTGGGAAGAGTGACTGAAGCGACAAAAAGAGGGGGTAAAACATCTCCCCCCCCCAGACACCCCCTCTCTCACCCCCGATCGGTTTTCGGTCGGTTTCGGTTCGAAGGGGCGACCCTTTTTTCTGTAGCGCAACAGTCCGTTCGGTGCGCTGTTGGAGATTCTGACAGCTTCTCCGATTGTGTTGGGTCCGCCCGTGGAGTACCTTCCGTTAAAAACCCTCCCCGACGCCAGAGGGCACTATGATTAACCGTTTCGATGGATGTATGGGATGGGAAACCCGTCAGGTTTCAAAAAAACAAAACAAAAAAGTTCCACACCACAGCTTCACCGCGCCAAAGTCACTGACTTTCGATCTTCTAGATGGCCGGCCGGCAGATAAAGGGACGTGCGTTGCATTCTCCTGGCGTTTCGCAGAGAAAGTTTGGCTCCCTTTTCCGCTCCGGTGGCTCGGTGTTTGACTAACATTTTGAAACATTTTCTTCTCGTGCTGTGTGTGTGTGTGTTTTTTTTGTGAATTGTAATAACCCTCACAACATATTCCTCTAAACGAAGGCGATGGCGATGGTGTTCGTGCCCTCCCATAATCACCTCGGCACCATTTTCTTTCGCATCCCTTCGGGGTAAACGTATTCATTTATGCAATATTCATTGAACTTTGTGTTTGTTTTTGCCCACACCACTCGACTCGGTATTTATCTTCGGCGCTGCTTGTTAGAAACAGTCCAGCTCGTTAGTTGATTATAGTGTTTGGTAGTTGATACACTTTGAAAGTTTGAGGCTGTGCGGAAGAGAGTTTTCAACGCGAGGAAAAAACGAGAAAAAGATATGCTAAAAAATTATGAATAATTATTTGTATGCTGTTTCGCCTCCATGTGACCAACGGGGGGACGTGCCATCGGTGCATAAGAAGGCGAAACCTCGTGTCTGCGATGGGCCGCTCAGACAACCCGAACCAATCGGCACCAAACAACGGACACCCTACGGAACGACCTATCGACAATAAACCATCTCCTTCAGGACGGTGCGTTTTTCCACTGGTGTCGCTCGGTCGGCGTTGTATTTGTTGCTGAAATCGACATCCATAAATTAGTACCTTTTTCGCATTTCTTCCCCCCTCCCCTCCTGGTCACCTCCCCCTTGCACGCGCCCCGTACGAACGCTTTATGTTTTATTTATTTCCACTCGTCATATCGCGAAGTATCTTACCGAGGCAAGAGGAACAATGAAAAAAAGATTAAAAAAACCGAGGCGAAAATGCACTTTCTGTGTGTTTGTTGTTTTTTTCTTCTTCTTGGTGCTGTTTCGCTCTCATTCAATCAGCGCAAGGATGTGTCGCCGCGGCTTCAAATGCCGTGGCGTCGGAGGTCGCGAATGCAACAGTTATGCTGCGCGAGTGCGAAGTCGTCGTCCCGATCTGCGCGATCTGCAAGCAGAGGGGGGGCATTTTTCACACACGGGACAAAAGCGACGGCGGAGCATAAATTATGGCGAGGCATCGCGCGCAGATTTAATCCGATGCCAACGAAAAAACCTACGCACTGATGTTTTTCGAGAGCGCCGTGCCTTTCTTCCCGTCGAGCTGCATGTGGCATTTTCACTCGGTGTTGTGATTTTTTTTGGGTGAAAATTCATGCATTGCAATCCATGTTGCTTGGATTTGAAGAATGGGCGGAATAGCATTATGTTGGATTGTGTTGCACGTGTTGTTGATGTTTTGAGATGGTTTTGAGGCATTTTTTGGTTTTATAAATTTGCATTATTATTAGGTGTTTTTAAACATATTGAGAGTATATAAGCATTAGTAAAATGTTATTTATTAGTTATTTATTTCTTTTGCAACTTACTCGAAAAGTTCATCATTTGGTTATTGCATTAATCTTATATCCAGATCCACAATAAAACACGAAACAGGATAAGGTTAGACAAAGCAAATGAGTAACAATCAGCATAAAAAATCGGTTGCTTGTGCTAATGTTAACTAGCTCAGGAACGCAAAAGGCACAGCCTACTGCCAATGTTTGTCCAAAGCAAACGAAATATACAACTGATAAATAGTGGCGAATCTACCAGCAATTATTTAAGTGTCAGTCGTTGAAGTTCTTCAAAAAAAAATACGTCGGTATTAACATTTCTGATAAACTGTTAGGTGATATAATTTGACACATGATTTGACATAAACAAATAAAAAAAAATATTAAAAAATATGAAATACAATAATCGCTTGAATTTATTAAAAATCAGATTGTTTAAAAGAATGTGGAAAAAAGACTCAAAAAGTATACAATTTTGGAAGTATTTTGCTAAATTAAAAATTGTATTGTGTTTTGTTTCTTACATGCTCTACGTTGCTGAGACAAATAAAACATAGACTTAACATTTCTTAAAAATAAAACATGAATTAACAACAAAGGTAATATTGTAAATGCCTCTACTAAAGAAAAAAACAACTTTGCAATCAACGTCCATTAACCGCCTGGCTAATGATAAGATTTCAATAAAAAAAATACAGTACCAAAAAACCGAAAATATAATTCCCTTCCAGGCATTCCACCACTAAGCTGACGAAATCATTTTGTTTGCGTGAGGCAAACGTGTCGGGTAGCGTCTCAGATATCTTCGGCGGCAGCCGCGCCTTAAGCGAGCATTACTTTCATCACGGCGACGATCGTAATTTGTCGTCTTAAGATTAAGCCATAGACGAGTTGTCGCGGACAGCGCGGACACCAGGCGAGGCGTGCGTGAGTGCGTGCGTGATAAGTTATCGGATTTATAACTGGACGCTACCGGTACCGGGAGAGATGGAGCCGATCGCAACCGAAGTTAACTCACCAACATAAGGTTAAACAGTTTATAATGCAATCGGGTGAAATCTGTCAGATTGGTGAGGATTTACATAACATGTTCGGTGTTGTTTGATTCCGATCGTGTGACCTTGTTTCTTTGTTTGCTTAAAACATAGTTGGACTGCCTAGTATTGGTCGAATTACAGTATAGCAATTTGTGTTGCAATAGCAGTGAAAGAGGTCCTATTTTGCATCCGATCGCATCCGATACAGCCTAAAATTAATTCCGTTCCACCACACGCATCCGGCGTTCCGGCGCTCGGACGAGACGGAGACTTTAAATCCATTAAGAAGTGCAACGACAGGCGTGTCGAGTCCATTCGCGCGGACTAATCCGCCGAAACCGGCGGCCTACAGGAAGTGGCATACATTCCCGATCACAACGTGCCCACCAACCGACAAACCGACACACCGATGGAGAGCAAAAACACAAAAAACCCCAACCGAAAGGTGGGAGAGAAAAATAAGACACACATCCCACCCCCTTCACAATGGGCGTGTACCACGCGGGGCCAAATGCACTTTCTACTTTCTTTCCCATTTGCCTAAGTATAGAGTGTGTCCGTTCTGACGGCCGGCAACGTTCGGGAGATTATTATTGGCGGAGAGGGAGCTGGCCCATTAGGTTTGCACCGTGTACTACGTGTACGTGGCGTACGGAAGCCTTCGACAGCGCGTGCTGCATCCCACCCACTCCCGGGTGCATGTGCAGCTATAACTAGAGCAAATTGATGGTTTCGTCACTGCGGTCACGATGCATGCGATCGGGTTGCGCCATTCCTGGTTGGAATGGCGCCAGGAAACACGGTGCACTTGATCGCGCACTGACCTACTGCGGCAAATGGCTGTTTTATATCTGTTTCGTTTGATTTGGCCTTTGGGATCCTATAATCTCAAGTAGGTAATTGATGTGTTTTTTTGTTGCCTGTTTGCCTTCAACCATCCCGCACAGTTTGAGAAGCTTTCTTCAGCTTCGGAGCACGCTAAAAATGCATACAGAGCAGTGCATCTCAATACTGGTCTGTCAGCGACGTCCCTGCCGTGGTTCGCCATGACGTAAGCCGCCTCGTGTGTGGCTTTCGCGTGGTGTCCGCCCGGTTTATGTGGTGTCACCTTATGGGACAATTGGACCTGCTGAAACGGGCTATCATCATAATTTGCACACTCACCCCATCCAGTGCTTTAAAGGTCCCCGGGTGGGGTGGCGCCCCAACTGATCCAGCTGAACAGCATCTCAGGGTTCTTGGTTCGCCCCATACAGACACCCGGGGTTGACCTCAATTTCTGCCTGCTTTAAGACATTAACCTACCGCCGATAAGCATCTCAATTTATTGCCCATCCGTCGAACGGGTCGGGCGGTACTTACGCGGCAATCTTGTTGCACTTCATTTCTTCTCACATCCGTCCCGTCGTCCACCCGGCGGGGTCGGAAAGTGGAGCTTAAGTTGACAGTGCGCTGAGACGTGTAATTAGCGTATTTGGGTGTCGTTCAATCATTGCCCATTTCGGCCCCTCGACCGGCTGACGAGTCGCGAGTCGCGGTGGAAGAAGCGAAGAAAAAAACGCCCGACACGAAACACAAGCAGATTCTGTCATCAGCCGGGCTCGGCCACGACGACACGCTGTCAAAAGTGCAAAAGGATGTGTTCCCGATGCGAGTGGATTTGTGATTACGATCCCCCCGGCTCGGACTTGACTTGCACGACACGATGCGGCACGATCCCAGGAGACCGGGGGGCTAGAAAATTGCTTCGATTATCCAGCGCAAGCGAAGATGGGGAGTGTGTGAGTGTGTGTGGGACTTGAGGGGGCACTAATGAAGTGCGTGAAAAGTTGAAAAGGTCGCCCTGCTGCAGGGCACGGTTCCGAGCGTGTTTTCGGGCAGACGATCGCTAGTGACACTGACGCGGGACCGACGGGCGGGAAGTCTATAGTTCATGCAGGGCATTTATCTTTCGCTGGTTGGTTTCGTTGCGACACAGGTTCCGCAATATATTTGTGACAATTAATCATGTCGTTCGTCTTCATGCGCAGTAGCAGGTTGTGAACAATAATAACTGACCTTCGCAATGGGAACGTAGTGCAAATTTTAGCGATTTTTTATGTTTTTTACTTGAATAGCTATTTAGTAATGTAACTTGTTATGTTTAAAAGCAAGTTTAGGTGCTATAAGAGCACCTGCTCTATGAAGATTTGTCTTGTTGTGAATATGCTATTATCATGTTTATTGGTTGGTCTCAAAATTATTTAAAAATATTCCTAAATAAATTAAAAATAACATGTTTTCAGATGGATTACGTCTCAAGAGATGACGCATTTCAATCATGGTTAAAGGTATACACTTTGTCGATCGTTTTGTGCTATGGCATTTGTAAAATTTATTACCTTTTCATATGATTATGAATATTATTTTGTCGTGATCACTGTGATTGTCAATGAGGTATTTATTTTCAAAATGTCTTATACACTTGGCAAAATGTAACATACGCCCACCTGTTTATTGAGAACACAACAGAAACTTGAAGGGATAGATGAAAATGGTGCTCTACTAAGTTGTAGATAATAACAATATACGTCTGTTGATGTTTTTTTCACATTTTCCACACACTATTACTATTTTTTCATCAACGTCAAAAACGTCCCTTGTAACATAACTATACGCCCACTTACGAAAATTATTTTTTTATACAAACATCGTTTTAAAATTAGTTATAAAATACAGGAAGTTTTAAACGACCTTGAATAATGTAGGAATGGTAAGGAAAGAGGATGAAAAAGAGGAATCTGGAAAAGAGCATTAAACAAGTAATTATGCATTTTTAAAACTGTTTTAAAATATGTTTTCGTTATTCAAGGTCGTTCAAAAGTTCCTGTATTTTTAATCGAATTTTAAAACGATTATTTGTATCGAAAAAAGGAATTTTCGTAAGCGGGCGTACAGTTATGTTACAGGGAGCAATGAAAAAAATAGTCAAAATAGGTGAAAAATAGTAATATTGTGTGTAAAAATGTGTAAAATTCGTCACAGACGTATATTGCTATTATCTACAACTTAGTAGAACACCATGTTCATCTATCTCTTCACGTTTTCGTTTTCGTTCTCAATGAACAGGGGGTATATAGATATGTTACAGAGTATATTACATGTCTAAAAACATTCCTTGATATGCTACAACAATTTGCTTTATATGATTCAGAGGAAGCTATAATATCGATTTGATCCGAAATTGCATTGTTTGAGAGTATAACATTCTTTTTAAACATGGCAGAGAGTATTAATAACATTAGTTCTTAAAACATTATTATTTATTGGAGATAAACACATTTCGTGCCTTCTTGGAGTCTTATGGAAATTTCTCACATTTCTAAAATGTTGTAAAATGTTTCATTTTTCTTTTGTTTAGTATTAGGTACTCGATCACCAACCATAATTTCAACATTAAGACGTTTTTTTTCATTGAGCGAATACTGCTGGCTCGATTAAATTGGGAATTAAGTCCAAAATACTTTCTTCCCAACAGAGACCCTCCAATTAATCTTCTTCCGGACAATCATGCCACCTACCGTTGCACGGGTATCGATTAAAAACGTACCCAACGCTGCATTTATTTTGTCTTATTTCTCGTACAATATTTCTTTCTGTCGAAAATGTTCTCGCTCCTCCTTCGCAAATCCAAGGGCACTGTAATCTTACAACGCAAAACGGGGCACTCGGCGCAAGGGACAACCATTGGCGATGTAATACCGGATTCGAAGGTAACCGTGCACCATTAATTTTATTTTCGCATTAACCCGCTCGGTACTCGGTTCTGCGAAAGCCCGTCGAAAGCCATCGAATAAGTTGTTGGGGACACAGAATATGTTTGCGATCTCCGATATCGCTATCGGCGCAACATTGTCGTCCTGTGGAGGGGAAATGCGCTGGCCGTTTCTGCTGTAAAACAAAAAAAAATGAAAATTGCGCACGCGCATGCGTTTCGTCTCGGTCTCGTCGAAAGAGGGCGCAAAATGGGTTTTCACCCGTCGCGCATAAGTCAAGCGTCGCGGGATGAGATCCGCATGGAACAACCCTGCCGTACCGAGCTGGTACACTGTGCGCACACAAATTGAAGCAACATAAAACCATAAACAACGAGAAAGTTGACCGGAGCGCACACCGCAGGATGTAAAATATGGGAAGTGCATTTTTGGCAAAGCAAGCTTGTGTTGTTTCCGGGGGCCAGAAGAAAGGCGGCGGCCAGATCCAGTATCCTGCTCGGGACAACGAAAGCGTGCAGAATAAATATTTATGTGACCCATAACCACGGGCCGATTGGGGCTGTTTCCAAGATGAGTCGAACAGCGGCGTGATTTATGGTGAAGTCTTTCGATTCTGTTCCGAAACAGTAGGCGACGAACCTGCCGCCGGTTTGCAGGCTGTCTCTCATTATGACCGCGCGTAAAGGCGCACCGTGATTGCTACGATGCTACACAACTACAAGTACACAAGTACCAGAAACAAAAACATGTCCCACCTCTCCCCCCCCCCCCTCTCTTCCTTCACCCCGCTGCCTCACCTAGATTATACAAACAAATTGTGGCAAGATAAGCAGGACGACCTTAAAATTACAGTGTCTAGCCGTGCGGGTTGCCGTGATGGCGCCAGCCATCCCCTGCAGAAGGTGTGCAATTGCTACCCCGGGCTCGCGGTGAGAAGGCGCTCTTGTTGCCCTTAATCAAAGTTTATCAACCGCGCACGGTGGCGTTGTCGCAAGCCGGTCCCCTTCGGAAATCACTCATTTATGAAAGAACGTAAATTAAGGATAATTACAACGTTTCGTCCGCGAGTGAGTCCTGCGTGTCGGCGGCCGTGTAGACGACTTTGTCTTTCGCTTGCCGGCCGCCGCCGCATCGGTATTCGAGGCCATCCAGCGCGGGGCGAATCGATCGATTCGTACACCGCGCATCTACCCGGTCTAGGGCATCGGCGGGAGTGGCGTGCCTCGCATGTCGATTCGGTGCAACGGGAGAGTTTTTTTTTAATGGTTTCCGAAAATCATTTAAAACAATTTACACAGCGTTACGAATCACAAATAGCGCGTGGAGCGTGGCGTGGCAAGGCGGTGTATTAATTATAGAGCAAATGCCATGATAACGCCGAGCTTGTTGAGGTTATGTTTTTTTTTGTTTTGATTAATTTCTCATTCCCATGATTTACAACGTTGTTAGTTTTTAGTTTCGAATTAATTGATTTGTAGCGATTTAAGTTAGACAATATTTGTTTTATTTTGTACGATTTACGATCGTTACGTAAAGATCACATAAAAGCATCGATCAATTATGGCGCTGTGGCGTTGTGCAATAGAAACCCGCTCGAGATTTCCCCGGCTAGATCGATCATGTCACTTAGCCGTAATATTTTTGAAGCTTATCATTAGCAGCGGCAATTGAGAGCAGTTTCGCTTATAAGTCAATCGAAATGGAGCTCCGTTTGCCTTAATTACAATGTGACGCTCGGGGCTTGTGTGAAGCAACAGCTGACCGGGTGGATGCATTTGCATTTGGAATATTAATTAACAGCTCGTCCTATGTCGCGCCGGGCTATGGAAATCGCAACGGGTACGACGACAGCGGCCCCGATCATCCGCGACAGTGGAAGACTAATGTTTGCGAGTGCGATATTTATGCTAATCGAGCGATCGTAAGAGCGAAGGGAAACCCTCGATCTAATGAACGACATGTGTCGTTGGATAATGTTTCGGTGGATGAGAAACCAGTATAACCACGTGGCTCTTCTTGAAGATTATTCATCAAAACGCAAGGATTTTAGGTGGATGGTATACTATTTAGAAGAATTTTTTATAATTCATGATATAGTGGTAACAAAATATTGTTCAGAAATGTCCTCCGTTTACTACTGTGCGCGTCACGAAGCATGTCCAACTATCGTTTTAATGATGACATTTGATAGTAGTTTGTCTGTCCGCCGGTTGACTCGAGCAAAAACCTGCTGAAATCAGCTGATAAAAATAAAAAGTCAACTCAAAGCAGTCGAAAGGCAATACACTTCGTAACATAACTATACGCCACCTGTTTTTTTTTAGAATTCAACGAAAACTTGAAGAGATAGATAAAAATAATGTTCTACTAAGTTGTAGATAATACAACTTGTAGATAATACTACGATCGAAAGGGGGGTCGGTTCGTAGCTCCAGACATGAAAAGAATGTTGGCATATTTTTTATACATTCTGTCACATTTCTTAAGTATGTCAAGCTCACTGGGACGACTTTGAAACCACTAACATACTTTATTATTTTTTTTTTGTATTTTTTATATATCTTGCACGTGTTGGTTCAGCAATTGCTATACATAGTTTGAAAGGTTATGTTTTCAGCATTAAGTCGAAAAAAATTGGAACCAAAACATGCTAAAAAACAAAAAAAAAATCGAAATTCTTTACTTTGTGTCTGAAAAGTGCATTAAACGAGTTATAATGTATTTAAAAAATCGTTTTAAAATATACCTACATTATTAAAGGGTCGTTTAACAGTTCTTGTATTTTTAATCGAATTTTAAAACCATTATTTGTATGGGAAAAAACAAATTTTCCTGAGTGGGCGTATAGTTATGGTACAGGGAGCGATTTTGACGGTGGTGTAAAAATAGTAATAATGTGTGGAAAAATGTGATAAAGTCATCACAGACGCATATTACTATTTTCTACAACTTTAAAAAACATCATTTTCATCTATCTCTTCAAGTTTTCGTTGTATTTTCAAGAATAGGTGTATGTATAGTTATGTTACGGAGTGTATAATAGTTGATATGCCTCTGCATACGAATAGAAGTACAGCAGGACATCAAACATAGCATGATTTAACAAAAAACCCTTCTGACATTTCTGCACTTTTCGCTGATTTCTCGACGATTTCGTAACTATTTTCTATCAACCAATTACCATAAAAGAGCTTTCAAAAAACTATTCCCACCCAAGCTAACAAGCAGGAAGTTTATTGGAGACATTTTTAGTAACAACTAAAATGTACAGTTTGACATGAAAAATTGCCCACCCCGAGGGCACAGTTACGAGCCGGCCAGGTTCGTAAATTATCGGCACGGTGTCCTCCGGGGCAAAAATTGTGTCTATTAAGAGTCGAAGCAAACAAAAAAAAAAAAGGTGCAAATCTCCACCGCCTCGCGATTGCGTTTTGTGCAATAATCGATCGGAATGTGTCTTGATCGCGCACAGGCCCCGTGAAGAGGAGGACCAGCACACGGTCCATTGCCATGGAGGGAGCTTTGTGCGTAGGCTAGCGATCGCAGGTGTGAGCATTAATTTGTGCGGCCTGCTTCGATTCGGTGGGAAGCAAATTTGAAATGGTTGAAGAATTTAAGGAATGCCGCAAAGTGGGGCAACATTCCTAGGGTACCGATTTGAATTCAACACTAACTTGCAACGTTCTTAAATGTAGAACCAAAATAATTTTAACTTTTAAAGCATTTTCGAGAATCAAAACTAGCTTTCGACAGCTTTCCAATCAAGATGGCATTGCGATTTTCGAGTGGGACGTCAAAACCTACGTCTTTCGAAGAGCCTCACTAGTTAGCTCACCCATCCCGAGCGACATGTCCCCAGGCTGGTTTCAGCCAGGCTAACGACGCCTCATTTCGCCGAGCCCGAGTCTGTCTCTGTGTGTGGGCTGAAAACTGGAAACCATCGTCGCCTGCGCTTCCTAGATTAATTGTTTGTTTTCTAGTTTCCCGCACCCCGCCAACATCAACCGCCATTAACCAATTTGTTCGTTTGTTCTCTGCTCTTTACTTTCAGGTGAGTCATCGAAATCTCGTGCGGTGAAATACACTATATCCACCCCAACAGATGCTTGCAACAGCTGTACGTCCCGGAACCACGGGACATCTCCACACTCGGGAGGGGGGACAAGCCCGCGCAGGCAGTTATTTATGACGGAACGATCCGTCAACACCCAACGGCTGGGGAGGCCACTGATCGCCGTATCACTGGAGCCTGCCGGATTCTGCGTGTTCGATCCGGGAGCGTTCCATAAATCAATGGTTCCTTTTTTGGGAACCCACCTCCTCTCTACTGGATTGCTCATCAGACCGAGATGATCAGCTTTCCGCCGATCGGAGTTTTTTCGGTGGTTTTGAGGCATTTGACTTCTCCAGGCCAGGTGCGCGTTGCCATCCATCATCCAGTTACGGTGATTTATGTATGGTCTAAGTCTCATTGTCTAGGAAGATCTAGTCCACGAAGCTATGGGAGCTCAGTAGCGTTAATGAAATGCGATCATCACAGACGCCAGTGCGCCCATGTCCATGAAGTTCTTGGAAGCTGGGAGATGGTCGACACCAGCCGCGCAAGTAATTGTGTCGGGAAGTTGTGTAATGCGGTGACGGTGGTGCCAATCGATCGGTAGCAGCGACACGATGGCGTCGTGCGGTGTTTACGCTGTGACTGACGCCAACCGGCAGAACGGGTGAAGCTCTGCGAAACGGTTCCTCCGGCACGCCGACGTCGATGTGCGAAAAAACTTGTTCCGCGGCTCACTCTACGCTACGTTGGGCTACGACCGCAGCCATGTGCAGCCTACGCAGAGCCGTGCGGCAACGACCGATCGCTCCAGTGCAACCCACCATCGCGGCGATCGTCCACGCGGAGGCCGCGGCGCATATCGCTCTCGATCGATCTCGGACAATCGCGCGCTTGCGTCGCGAACATGTGTCGATTCAGTCTCAGACCCCGTCCCCGTCGCTTGGTTTCGTGCTTTCTGGGTGGACAAATTGCACTCGCCTGCCCTGTGCGTGCACCATCTGGTACGAAGGGTGGAAAATTCTGCCCTAATCGCTCACCCCATCGATGCCGGCGGCCGATGAAAATGCTGCCCCGACTGGCAATGGTGCACGCCGTGCGGTATTATGCAAATCGCCGGTCGGTTTCATCGGTTTTCGCACACATCGATAAGGGAAGTCTCGTGGAGGCACGATGTCTTCGCGCAACAGCGGCTTATTTAAGCAGAGCGGCGCCATTTTCTACCTGGAGGGAAACATATCCCCAAAGCCACGAAGAGCTGGGGGCATTTAAGCGATGATAGTGTGTTAAAAGCTCCAAATTCGAAAGAAAATGCCATCTTAGCTGCTTCGAGCGCTTTCAGGAAGAAAGTAACTTTCGGTTTCGGTTCGGTGCGTTTCGGTCAGCGAAAAATAAGCTTCTTACACCACCAACATTGGGACGTTTCCTTAAGACGCTTAAACGGACGCTTCAAATTATTATCCATATTTCATAGTTTTAAGTCGCAGCCGGCTCAAGGTCTTTGCATAGTCCGTGTGCGTATGTGTCGCACGTATCTAAATCGCTTCATTCGCCGTCGAAACCGAGCCCCGATGAAGAGACGCCCACCCCTTGGTGGAGCGTATATGGAGTGGCCGCCCGCTAGACTGGTTCTTCGCCCCCACGCCCACCAACGCGCGCGCCGCGCGTACATGGTTGATGTTTTCCCATTAATCTCTAAATGAGGACATATATGCGACCCGGGGCTGCAAGTTGCCGAAAATTGAGCGATCTTGCTGACGCGCCTGGCTCGCTCAAGAACCCGTCGTTGGCGGGGCTGTCCACTAGAACAAATGCGGCGTCCTGTGGTCCAGCAGATAGTTATCGCTGTTGACGGTGCGCCCAGTCGCCCACCGATCGCTCGAGTTGCAGTTGGACATCACCCACTCCAACTCCCGGCGAGGGCAAAGGCTCGACGGTGTAGTGGTCGTCGTTTGTCGACCTTGTCGAGGTTTTTGCTTCGATTTCGAACTTCGATCAACCTGTTTGGTGCGGTTTTTTTTGTTTTTGTTTTGCTCAGCTTCACGATCTGCGAGCTGCGGCATGCGAGCCGTCATGCGCCTACGTGCCGACGTGCTGGAGACTGTTGCAGATGGCGACTGCCTGCGCTTATGAGGGTCGTTTCGTGGCGCCAGCAGCAGTAATGATCCACACACACACACACACACGCCAATGCTGGTGTGAGTGGCTCCCGAAGTTGGTTTGTTAACGCTTCGGGATCCCCATCGGGTTACTACTGGCAAGGTTGGTATGGTTTGCGATCGTCACACATTTCACCCTGTACAGAAAATGGCTGCTGGTCAGCTGTGTGTGTGTGTGTCTGTTTTCCCCTTTTGCTCACTGCTTCATGCTGCAATCGATCGGCGGCATCTATACAGCGTGCACTCAAGTGTCACTTGTCGCAATGTCCCCCAGCGAGATGCGGTCGCTAATGCAAACGGTTGACACGTTGACGGGGCCGGTAATGTTCGGCTGTAGCTTTTTTGTTGTTGCTCTCTACCCCCTTGCTAAGGATGCCACAACCGATGCGAGATCTTAAGGCGATGCCGCTTGTTTGCATACGGTTGCAACTGCAACCGGCAGCTACCGAACGGCACTCCTCTCCCTGGTTTGATTAGTACATACCCTTCGCAACTGTCACCTTGTGGGGTTTCTTCAGCTTCGCTGTAAGGCAACACCACGTCGCCCGCCATGATGATCGCGTAATAGGTAATAATCGTAACAAATATTACTCCAACCGGCGTGTGCTGCGCACACGGCGGGATGTGCAGCAGGGAAAGGCTTTCTAACATCCTCGCCGGAATCGCTCGTCGTAGGACTCGCCATAATGAGCACGGTCACGCAGACGCTTTACGACCCAACCGCTGGTAGTACTAATTGCACTACAGCCGGTCAATAAATGTCGTCCATTAGTGGTGTGGTGAAAGTGGTGCGGTGTTCGTGTGGCAACTGACTCCCAACAACCCATAAGGCACCAGCTGGGCCAGGCTCGGGCGTGACTTTACAAGCCTGTTCCAGAAATCCCAGAGCAAGGCAGCTTAGATCTCCCTGGTGTACGCCCCTGCAACCAGATACACCAGCATTCGAATCGCCATTTAATGGGCACCACCTTCGCCATCGGTTACAGCAACTTAATTTTTACTAGCCTTTGGGGTCGCAGACGCTCGAAAGGGGCTTACCATGTGTGCTAGAAAGTTGCTACCTGAATCTTACATTTTATTAAACCGCGCTCCTGGAAGGTGCTTTCAATCGCTCGGTGAACGAGTTTCTCTTTTCCGTTCCGATACTAAACGCTTTATAGCTTTATCGATGTTTTTTTGGGCTCAACATTGAGTAATGAATTCCGCGTGCCCGGATCCGGTGTCGAAAATATTAAAAACTCCTCAATTTGATTGAATAAAACCGGTCGTCGGTTTCTGCCCGTTGGATGTTTGAAAATATCGAAGGATGCTTTTATGCTGATTGCAAGTCCGGTACGTGTGCCGAAGCAACGGCGTGCCTGACTTCACTGGGTAATGATGCGGTAGGATAATAATCAGCAAGTCGTGCGAATGGAACGTTATTGGCATCAAAAGCACGCACGTATATGTCAATGTAATTATCGTTCAGTGCGGATCGGACATCTGGTTGGTTGAATCAAAATTAAAAGGCAGCTTATAATTAAATCTGATTGCAATCAGAGCCTGACGGGTTTCGGTTTTTATGGAGGTGTTACAGAACAAAATTGATTTAACGATGGAAATCATCGGCCTGTCTGTTCGATGTGATTGATGTTTGCATTGCAAATTGTTGTATAGATGAGAGGTAAAGTTTGACAACTCTGGACAGATGGCAGCAAATGTCAATGAAGCTAAAGTTGGAAGACCCTGTTGAAGGTATAGCAATAAGAGGTTCACAACAGGGCGTGCAGCATGTTATTTCAACTAAATATATACTTCATTCTCTCTGTATATATCTCATGCTTTTTAGTTAAACAATTCTTGCTCCAATTAGTCTCCTTATTTTATGTGTTCAGACGAAGAAGAGATTGTTCTAGCCAGTTCAATATGTTTGCCATGTTAGTAAACATGGTTTCTGTACACAAACCTTCTCCAGGACGTATCCACAGGAGTTGTCGTCCAGCTCCATGTTCTCACTGCAAACTGGTGGCTTGGAAGGTCTGGGTTCTGGGTTCTGGTCGAAGTTCTTGCTTAGTCATCGCTTAGATATTGGTTCTGATCCCTGCTGTATTTGTTGTAGTATTGTAAAACATAGGATCTATGGCATATCTTATCAGAAAACACTATATGCACTGAATAGACTAAACGCAAAAATTCAATCTCCAAGAGTCAAGTCTTCAGGACACTTGAAAATCAACACCGCAACAGATCTATCTCTTACGAACCCTAGTCTGCCCCCCTCACTTGCGACCCTTTTGATGCAATCGGCTTCGCCCGCAAGCGCAACGCGCTCGCTAAATGAAGTCACCAAACGACAAGCGCAACCTGCTGCAAATCGAACTGCACCGGTGCACCCGAAACCGGCGCCGTCAACGGCCAGCGAACACATGGCGCACATCGACGGCTCTTCAAATCCCACCTGTGCCTGTCACGGCACACGAACCCACCGTGTGCGCGCGCCACTCATTAGCCGCGGGTTGGTTGGCCGCTGGGTTCACCACTTGCCCAACACATTTGCTGCAGCCGCCTCCGCAGGTACGACCAGGTACGACCAGCATTCCAGTCCCAGCCCGTGCACACATTTGTCAAGCTTAAAAAGTGGTTCGTCTCGAAAATGCGCGAAACAAATGGTGTCGCTGGCTATATTTAACCTGGTAATTTATGCTGGAGCAAAGACAACGATGCGGTGCGTTTTTTTTGTTGTTTGGTTTTGTTTGCTGCCTTTGGTCTCCGGCATGAGAAGACTGCTCCATCCACGCCTTGCTCAGGCCACGCGATCGGGTTCCTGGTGCGGTGTCAATTGTTGAGACATTTCATTCCCGTCTGGCATCGCCTCGTACCAGCAGCGGCCTCAGGTGCAGAGGTGTAAATATGATCGCAAATAGGGTCGCCTTCGGTCAAACTAGATCCGCCTCTGGACGTTCGCGTCGTCGGGGCAACCTTTCGGAGGCACTATTTTACGCTCCACCTACCATTTTCGGCCCGATTGCGATCGCCGATTCGGTTCGGACGCGCTGGCCTAGCCAGCCAACCCAGCGACTCGCTATCGAGGCGAACCCTGTCGAAGGCCCCGGTCCCGGTGGGATGGTTGGAATGTTGGCAGGTTGGCGTTCCGGACCAACGGACCGTCTGCGGTGCGCAATAGCGTGTTTTAATTTATTTGCCTTTAATTATCGATTTATTGCCATTATATGTGGTGTCCGGCGTGGCTCGCCCGCACGGTCGTTGGACGGGCGTTGGTGTGTAGGACGATGTCGGTCGAACGCATCCCCGGACAGCGAGAGCGACTTGAAGTCATACATCTGACGGCGGCATTGACGTCCCATTGACACCGGGACAGGCGCTGCTTCTGGATAAAAGGATTACTGCTCACTCCGGAGGTGTCAAACCAAGAACGACCCCTTTTCCCCGCCCGTACGCCATTAATCATGGCAACCGTGGCACCGTGACACACGCGGACGCGGACAACCGATCTGGTAGCCGATTTGCGCCATATTTGTTTTGCTTCTTTCACGCGCGGTGCGTAGTTTTCCCGTAAGTCCCACCGCCCGGGAACAGCTGAGACTGAAGGCTCTCGCGGCAAGATTAATAGCCGGGGCTGCAAATTTGTTGCACAAATGCTCAAACGGCACGTTTAAGCTTTTAAGCCGAGGGCGGCAGCCACCGTGATGCCGTGCTGGGGCGCTCCAGCCCGATGCGTTGCGCTAAGTAAATTGTTGTAACTTGCCCTGGCAAGCGAAGGGCCGCGTCTCCGACGGTGCTCCGGTGTGCTCGAGCGCCTCATGACCCGGCGTACGGAGGCGTACCGCGGACAGCTTCAGCTTAAGGATTATCAACAAACATCGATTTTAGCGCTCCATTAATTTTACCTCCCGCACGATGGGGAGAGAAGGCAGGGAGAGAGAGAGAGCGAGAGAGGGAAAGTGGTGAAGATCACGCTGAACGAAGAGAGAACGAGATGAAAAACAACGATCGTTTGTGTGATGGGTCCCGGCACGCAGAATAATTTATTGAGAGAAAATCATATTACGGCTGCGGCATGTCGACGTTGCCATGTCAACGGCTGCAGTTGCTAGATATTGGTCGTGACATTGTGGGAGATCCGCCCTAAAACCACAACCGAGCCGTGCTGGGGTGAAAAGCCATCGCCACGACACGGGCGAATAGAAACTAAACAAACAGCCCGAAGCGCAAAAGGATTCGTTCCGTGCCGGGAATGGCGACGCGTCAGGTCCCCAACCCATTAGTACGTCGCGGTACGCCACGGGTACTTTCTAAGGCTGCCCGTTTACTCGCCAGGAGTCGCAGTTTAGAGTTCATGAGGTAATAAATTGCGCTCCGCTTGATGTATCGCTGCGAAACGATGCCCGGAAGGTAAGCGGCGTCGGCCGGGGTCGCATCACGTTTGTCGGTCGTGTTTGGTATTTAATATTTCCGACGGTTCGTGCTTGGTTACTACTCGGGCGCTTTTCAGTACTCGCAATTCGGCCCGGGCGACACTGATTAGTTGTCTCCGTACGTGTCCGTGCACTAAAAATATAGTTCCACCGGGCGCAATGCTGGTGCTACATACATAACCTCAAAGTGGGTGTCTGTCTCTCCCCTACGCTCTCTACCAGGCAGCGGACGTTAAGATAAGCTGGGTCGTCCGCCAACGGAAGCCCACGAGAACCGCCAGCACGCACTGGAGCCCCATTGGAGCGACCTTCCGTTCCGGGTTAGCACAATTTGCTCAGCCACTCCACACACACACACCGTGGCAGGATCAACACACGCTAGCTCTAAGCGTCCAGCGGGCGAAAATAATTATAACATTATTAATAAATCTTAGACCACTCGTGACACGCTGGTGGGCCGCCGTGTGATGGAGATCGCGGCCCACATTGGGCATCGCGGGCATCGCAGGCTGACAGGCACGGGGGCCGTCGCACGCTGTGGACGTACTTTCGAACCGCGTGAACGCGAGCGCCAAGATCTAGTTTTCGTGGGCCGTTGCTCCACCGTTTCGGGCTCTGTCGCCATCGTTCTGCGTGTTAGCAACGCGACAGGTTTGCCCCCGCGGATAAGGACACGCACGGCTGCACGACCAAGGCCGTTTTGTTGGGCGCCGTTTGGCCCGAAGTGGGAAAAGTCCGGTGATAAGGAAGCTATTTTTAGCCTAACTCCCGGCGTAACTGCTCTCAGGGAGGTGATCGTGTGTTTTCTGCGCGTTAGACGTTGGGCAACGCGTCCAATCGAAACGGGAAGAATAGTTTGTTTTGGTGTGCTTATATTAGATGGACGCGTGCCGCCATTCTGCGCAGCTCCATATCACATGTGGTCGATCGGGATTTGAATAATGCTAATTGCTGACAGAGTAGTAAAAGCAAAAGCGGGCCATAAAACAGTTCGTGACGGCGATCGCGGCCTGCCGTTGCGTGGGAATCAGTTGTTAGTCGGTCGGTCGATCGGTCGCGCGCAGATCAACGCAAGATCTTGGCTTTCCGATTACGCAGCCATTTGGCATAAGCCCACCAAAGTTTTGTTGGAGTCCACCTCTATCGCAAAATCACACCAAGTTTTACCTATTTGTACGTCAACGCAAAGGGCTCCCACCGATGTTTGGAGGATTCGTCCGATGACTTCGCCCCGATTCAGGCACCCGTCTCAAATCCTAGCCTCTCTCCCCTCGTTGGTGGTGTCGAAAACTTGTAAATTAATATTAATAGCGGATCATTTCACCGCCAGTGGTGCCGGTGGCGGACACTCTACCGGGTCGTTATCGACAAAACCGGGTGGTGCCTGTTGGCGGCTTCCACGCCGTTGAACATATTTTGCAAAACGGATGCAAACATGTGTGCATGTGTGCGGTGGGGAGTGGATGAAGGCGGGGAGGATATTAATAATCGTATGCACGGTAGGCATTAATGAACTTGCCAGCACGGAACGCCGTAAAACCAGTAACACTTTCCTGTGCCCATTCGTCGCGAATCGTCGTGTGTGCCTATCGCTGTGTGGGACTTTCGGTTGCATTTCTTTCCGCCGGACACTTGCTACGATTCGCCCGGGAATCGTTTGTTTGCGCCATGTAAACGTGGCGGCGTGCCGCCGATATCTTGTCGTAGATGGGTCGCTTCGAGTGGTTTGATTTGAGCACTCCCGGAATCGGAACACAGGCGTACACTTGTGTGAACGCGGTGCTGGTGGTTATTAATTCTCGATTTCGGTGAGATGCTGATCAATAAATAATTGCTACGATTTACACGCCGACACGGAACCCGGGAGTGTAAGTCGATCGTGTAATTGGCATAGTGATAGCGCGTTCTTATTGAATCATTGGTTTCTGTTTTGTATCGAATCGCAATTTTGCATCTCTCGGGGGTGTAGAGTGTATTTAGTATCAGTTACAGAATCGAGCTATAAGGTCCTAGCAATGTCTAAACTGAATAGAGGTGATTGATTTCGGTTCAATCTTACTTGAACTTGGTAATTCTTCTCGGACTCCTTTTGTGATTATTTTTTGCTGAACATACTCTAAATGAACTGGCTCAAGAAAGAGTAAGATGGATCAACACATCTCCTGAAAGAGCTTAGGCTCCCAATTACATGTATGTGTAAGTAATAGTAAATCACCTTCCTTAATACATTTGTAGTGATTCGATCCAATTTTGCTCATCACCACACAGCAATAGATTGTAGCGATCCGATCCGGTTTGACACATCACCACACAGCAGTAGAGCTAGGGCCATCGCTACATGGCAGAACGGAAGAAATAGAGTCGGATTCAACACGTCGAAGAGACAACACATCGAACGAACATTATAACACGATTGGTAACACGTCTAAATGAAAGGTTGAAGACAAACACTCATTATTCTAATAAGTAGATGCTCTAATATATGAAAGTGATGTCACTTTCGCAGTGTTTCCTATCTTCGTATAATTTTATTTAGCGGTATGACGGTCGTAGCGGCCGTATTGTCAAATTGTCATCTTCGTAAGGCTGTGCTCCGGGATCAGTATTATAATACAACAAACGTCAAATTCCATACAAAAACTGTTATACTCCGTCTTACACCGTCATACATCGAGGCGTAATACAAATCGATTTGTATTATTGCATACGGTATGTCATACATTCTAAAGCATATATTTACTTTCACTTTAGCCTCATCTATCGAAATGGAGTGTTTGGAGGAATATTATGATGGATAAAATACGAAAAAAAACCTTGTTATACAAATTGTATGATGTATCATAATACCGATCCCGGAGCACAGCCTAAATGATATAATACTTTTATTGCATTCACTGATAAATAATTATCAAATGCTAGGCAACAGATCGCAATGTAATTAAAATTCAGTGTACTTATTGCATGGCAGTCTCGCGACTTCGAGGCTGTGTTCCAAACAAAACACATCTATACAAAAGAGAATGATTGAAGATAGGGAAACGTTTCAAACTGCTAATCAAATGGCGCATCTTTAGCCCGTAACCGTTCGTTTGTCATTTGTAGCACAAAGTGGTCATCTCCGATTACCGATTCTTTTCCCGTCTCAGCTCGGTTCCGTACTAAAGCTTTAGTCAGTGCAAGATACCAGTACTGGTCGTTAATGGTGTGCGCGGCTTGGCCGGTCTGGAATGACCCAGCGACGACACGCAGCCAGCCGCTCCAGCGTCGACATCGTCAGCCGCGTCTGAACCCGTTCCGGGGGTAGATGCTTCTGCTACCGGTTTGCACGAGGCGCTTATGATTTATAGAGCACTGTTTTCCTGTTGTTTTCCACGGACAGGCTCAGGCGTCTGGGCCGTAACTGGCGCGCGCCCAGATGCCCAGCAGCAGTGCTCCATCATTCGTGTCGGGAAATTGATTAACATCTCGGAGCAGTTCCGTGGCGGTGCACTTGTCGCACGGTGCAAACATGGCGCCAACCGGTACACTGCGCGCAGGTTTTGAAAGGAGCCCGAGAAAGAACCCACTTCCTTCCGGCTTTAATAAACATTTTCTAAGTTTCTAAGTACACAGAAAATATATGAAACGTGTGTAACCTTACCATACTATGATTAATCGCATTAGAGGCCACGTGATTATTCGATCGATGATAGGTATTCGTCAGCAAATCGATGTGAACCATTAGTTGGCGAGATTTATAGCCCAGCAAAGTCGTATATTGTAGCACACTGCGATGCTAGGTGAAATATTGCTTGTACACAGCAATAAAGATGATTCTCATCACACGACATTTGAATAGGAAAGTCACTTTCAATCGTTTTCAAACTTTATTCTGAGCGCCTTCAAGGCTTGATCGTTTCAATCAGAGAGAGAGTTTCAGCATAATGGCTACAACACTTAACGCAAACATGCGAAAGAATATGATTTACGATCGCACGCATGTGCCGTTTATGATTGCACACATTTACAGCAGGCTCCACACTCCAATGTGTGTCTCGGCGGCGGCTTATAGCACCAATCTATCATTAGCGACTATGGAACTCTCGTTTGGAGCAGCCCGGTCCTAATTCAATTATAGTTCAATCGTTCCGTTTCGCACCTTCGCGCTCGTTTAAATCTAGTGCAATCTAGTGCCAGCCCGCAGCGACCGTCGTGATTCCGGGCGTGTGTTTGTGTGTGTGAGTTGCGCTGTTGTTCCTATTATAAATGCACAGCCAGGCGCGCGTGCTCTCGGCAGCAAATCCATTAGCAGTGACCCAACCGCGCAACAAGGTGCCCACCTCGTCAGCCTCGGGATTGAGTTGCGTCGTGTTAACGATTCGAGCGATTCGTTTTTACAATTAACGTGTGTAAGGGGTGGGTTTTTTTTCACCCTCTCTTCTATTTATCTGCAGGGAGGTTGTACACGGAGACACGAGCAGTGCTTTCTTCACGCGCGCAAGTGACGCGCATCTTTCGAAATGTGTGTGTGTGCCCAAAAAAAACCTTCGACACACACACTTCCAGCAGACCTCCGGTAGGCCACGAATACTTCGAGAAATCAATTGGCGCTTCGTTCGAGGGCAACCGATCGATGAAGGGCCGGGCCCGGTTCGCTGTTTGGCGTGATTCTACGGACAAATTATAATTTCGTAACGCACTCAATCCGCGCTGGGAGGTTCGTTACGGTAACGAGCTGCTCAAACAGTCGAAATTGTGGTGGCTGTCATTCTCGGGTCCGGGGCGTTGGCAAATGGCGCTAGCGGGTTTGGACTCGGGTTGAGTTAATATTTGTCAGTTACTTTACGACCGGTTGGGTTGGTTTCGTGAGCCTTCGGAAAAGGGAGCCTCGCTGCGAGTCAACTGCTTCGAATTCATTTTCTCTCATTTTTATTTTGTTCCAAAAACATCATGATGCATGAAAACACGCGTCCGTTCCAGCGAGTGCTGGTGGATGTTATTGAAACCTCTCATTTAAATCGCTGTTCTCGTACTCGGCTGCTCCTTCTCGATCATCCACTACGAAGCACACAGCACAGCTAATGAAGCCATAAATGCATTCCTTCAAATTTCACGCCCAAATATTTCAGATACTTTGCGGGTGTGCGCTCATAACATAACCTCCCGAAATGTACCACTTAATTAGTGTCGGTGAAAAGGCAAGAACATAAAAATTCCACCCCAAATGAAGAAAAAAAAAATCGCCCATCCTTACCGGTGTGTGCGTGTTCTGTATCCTCGCCTGCCTCGATCGAAACCCGTAACGTTCGCATGCCCACAGAAATCGCAACTTTATTGCCAGTGCCTACTCTGCATGTGATGGCACAACACACAGCTGACAGCTCCAACATCCGAACGCAGCAACCGCTGCTTGCGCATCGTCGGCACGCCCGGGCAGAGATGATGTGCGGAGAATTTTTTAATTTTAATTTACGGAATATTTTTCTCCCCATTTTAATTGCGGCTCGTTAAAAAAGGAGCAGCGATGAACGAAGGTTTTTGACGGGCAAAAAGAAAAAAAAAACAGAAAAACATTGGAATATAAGTTAAACTCTGCTAAAGACTCTCCCCGCAAGTTTTTTGGAGGAGTTCTACAGCACGTCAGCCAAGTGGAATGGCCAAAAAAGATTTAACCGAGAGCGCTCTCGACATCTCGCAGTATACACCCACCGTGTTTTTGGGCTTTTTCCTCCCATTTCACAGTGAACGGGCACAATCCCGTCCCTGACGCTCGAACGGATCGGTCAACGTTAGTTAGCATTCCGGTTGGCGCGGCAGCGTGTGTCTCGTTGCAGTGCATTTACCTTCCGCTTTGGGGCAGCAGTAGTTCCTGTCCGGCCGAGCGGGAGTTGAAGAAAGACACACAGCGACAACAGCGTCGGCTTATAATGCATGCATAATCGTTAAAACAAGTATGATTACTCTCGGACTTTCCGGAGTCGGGCTGGTACCGTGTTTCGTGCTTTCATCGCACGTCGCTTATTCAATTTCCACGCGCGCACGCCGGTCGTTTGCGTCAAAGCCCCCGGCAACAGCGATCCCACGGACAAATCGGTTCGGAGATGAAAGTCCGGTCAATTCAATTTCAATCGTTTTGACAACTAATTTGCATACGATCTTTCGTGCCAGCGCCCGCCCTGCTGGCGTATGTGTTTACGATCCGTTCCAGCTCGAGAAGTGGAGCCGATCCGAGAAGAAATGAGATGACCCAGTCCTTCCGTCCACACCCAGACAAGGGGTGGAACTAAAGCAACTGAATCTGGGGCTTTTATTTACGCGCAAAAATAAGACACCCTACGTCACAAAGACCCCCCTAAAGCAGGCGTGAAGCAAGCGAAATTGAACTCTCTCCCTGCAAAGAAGGCACAGCCGACCAAAACTAAATGACGCGCGAGAAATCGAAGAATTGGCCGACGCCGATCGATCCTCTTCATGCGCACCTGACAGCTGGGAATCCCCGGCGGACGCGACCCGTCAACCCCAGCACGTGGAAAGTGAAACTGCGCACAGGGCATTTGCGTAAGACGCACCGCACCCAGCCCGGTGCCGGCTTAGATGCTGCCGTGTGCCAACTCCGCGCGGCGAAGGGAGCGTAAAATATGCATTATCACAGCCGCGCGAGGTGCGGTCGCTTTCGCTCGTTAAAGTTTTGATTATCGACAGAGTGTTGGAGGCCGATTTTGACGAGCTGGCTCATCCTCGGCTAATAACTTTATGGCGTGGATGGAGCGGCGCTGGAATACATCCAGTCTAATGACACAGCCCAATCAGCTATCACACATCGGTTGCGGTCGAGCACGGTGTGTGATTAAAATTGGGTTAATTTGGAGTGCGTTTTTATTTTCATCAACAGACCCGTCAGGCGATGATTAAGCGTACTTCCGCGGCGCGTTATGCAACTCCTGCTCGAGTTATGTTTGACGATGAAGGTCCAGCTCCCGCTCGCATCACGGACCGCTGTCAGGGGTACCGTTACGCGGCCGTACGCACTGTTGTCATCCGAACCGCGAAGATGTCCGTAACACACAAACAAAAAATCCCCAAGTCAAGTCTATATTTGAGTGCACGGAGTTCGGAGTACAGCAGCGGATGTAGCAGAAGGAAGGCACGATATACCGTACCGAATGTCACAAATCCCTGCCAACGTACCTTCTCGCAAAACGCTCACACTGGTGGAGGTAATAACAGGGCCACCGACCGCACAACAGTTGAATCCTGGCACTTCTTATCTCGCCCTCTTACTCTCGCCCACTTGCCTTCTACCATGCCGCTCCGGAGGCTGTCCGGCAAAAAAGGGAAAGATCGCACTGCACCGAGTCGCACTGGCAGCGGCAGCGCTCATTGTCTCACGGTGGACGTTGGTGGAGCCGGTTTCGGTGGGACGGAAGGGTGACACTTGCCCATCCGCGTGGGTACCCGCAGCCATCCGTCGTCCGCTGCAAGATTTGCAGAATTGGAACACGGGAGGGCGCTGCACGAAAATGGGCGGACGACTTCCATATATGTCCGGACCTGATCTGGTGTCTCTGCCCGCTCGGAGATGCCTGGGCGGTGGAATGTACATAGCCCGCTGCGCTTGTGGTGAGAGTTGCGTTTCAAGATACCGGGAGTATCTTGCCCGTGTGTGTGTGTGTGCGTGTTTTGTGTGCCTTCGTTTTTTGTTTTCGGGTGAGATTGGCATGAAGTATGCCTTTAGTTTTGAGTCTCCACAATGCGTTGGGTTGCGCCGGGTTGACAGATGAGGAGTTCTTAACCAAAAAACTGCAAGAAGCATGCGAGATCGCTTAAGCGTGACATCGAAATTCCGAAAAGAGATCAAGCATTCCCGCTCCAAGTCGCTTCCAGGATCATCGATCACCAGGGCGGCATTGTTGGGCTGCATTTACATCTGGCAAAGCCATAGTGTCGGTGTCGGTAATTGTTTCGAACGGTCCGCAAACATCCGCCTAATTGATGCCATCGGCGATACCTAACATTCCTAATTGAAAATTCATGCAATGCCTACGACATGTTTAACATCGCTTCCTCGGAGCGAGCGCCTCCGCGTGGAAGACTGGCGCGGCTTCGCATTTGCGTTGGCTAACCTACTGCCCGGAGGCACCAGCTTTCAACGGGTTCGCGCATCCGGCTATTCTAACGCTCGCAGTCGTCGTCGTCGTCGTCATCCAGCAGGAAATGCCAACCGTTACCGTTGGAGTATTTAAACTAATGAGTGAAAACATGCCGTTTGAACCACAATTAGAGACACTTGCTGGAACTTGCTGGCTAATGGGCGAATCAAAGAAATGCTTGTGCAGATTCGATCGCCCAGATCGCGGACTATTGTTTCGTTCCCCTGCTGTTTGTATCTTTCTGTCAAGGCCTATCTTAAGCAAATGGGGAGTGCGGTGAGAAAACTTCCAGATTTCTAAAATACCACAACCCATGCCCGCATCTCGCCCGGTGACCTCCGCGCGTCTTGCGTAAACGATCCTCCAGCTAATCGCTAACCCTAGTTGACCCGAGCGTAAAACGAATCCTACGATCGCCGAGCAGCGAATAATTGCTGCACGGATAATTAATTCCATCCTCCCTTCGAGCAGTCTAGGCTATAGGCTTTTTGTGTGAGTGTGTGTGTTTTTTGGAATCGATCAGGCCAGGTCATCTTCCGAGCCCGCTCCGGTAATCGGTCGCGGTAACAGCACGGTCGCGTCTCCCGGACGGCTGATTTGCAATTAACTCGGCTGCTGCTGAACTTGCCACAAATTGTTTTTCACCTTTTTCCGCTGCCGCTGCTTGCGTTCTTTCGTCTGCACAAACGGTATCGGTAAGTGAAAATCTTTCTTCCAGGCACCCGCCGGGCAGAGAGACTGCGCACAGGTTGCCATCGTCCGTACGGCCGTTGGCTGCCGGCTAGAATGGGCTGAGAGCGTTCACCTACTTAAGCTTCCCAGTACGCGAGCCCGCGCGCGCGCCTCATCGGAAGCTCGACCGGGTAAGGAGCTGGACAGGAGGGTGGACGTGATTAAGAGATCTTCCTGCGATCATTATGTGCAATCATTTTGTAACCATGCGCCAGCCGAACGAGGAAATGGGCTCCTTCTCGGACGATGGGATGATGGGATCATCATTCCGCTGCTGGACACTGACACTCTAAGGTCGCTCAACTGCAATGCTCCGCTGACCCACGGTCGAGTCCGCGGACTGGAGATGGCTGCCTCATTACGTACCAACACAACAGCGACACACACACACACACACACGTATTCGCACCTCACCGATCCAGGCTCCCCGATAACGTCGTGCCGTGCAGGTCGTAGCGCCATCTGGCGAACTCGGTACCATGCTGTCAGCGTGATTAATCCCTCGCTCGTATCGATCGCGAAGGTTTTCGATTCGTCATTGCGATCGTGCCAATAATTTACCATTTTCTCCGTCCGTTCCGATCGGTTGGTGGAAATCGATACACAACACAGACACACAACAACAACGAAACAAAAAAAACGAAACGACACAGCGGAGAGTAATAATCCGCTCCACAAGAGTCGCCCGGGCGGATGTGTGTAATGCAATCGGGGCTTTGCGCAACGACGCCGGCTGTCACGCCGTGTCCGTGTGCGCGACCCCGGTACGGCACGGCCCGACCGCGAACCATCCATCCATCTATCCGGTGATTAATCATTTATCTGGCCGCGTCGCCCGGGCCGGGGCGATAAGACAAAAATGTGATCTTTTCATCGTTCTGCTCGGTGCTGCCCGGGACCGATCTGTCCAGCTGCTGCCACGAAGCGCGGCAGAAAGTTGACCGGTTCGGGCGCAAGAAAGCCAGTTACCCGCTGACGGGGTAACGATGTGTCAACGCTTGGACGCTGGGACGCATGTTTTGATTAAACATTTCCTTTTGCGCGATCGCGAAAAGGCTGATTGCGTGGATTATTTGCACGCCGCCGGGCGGAAGGCATCGTGGAGGTGATGTAATTTCTAGAGGCGTAAACGGTGCGGGAATAAGTAATTCCAGATCGCCAGGTGGGTTTCTGGGCATAATTTTTTGGTGAGGCCATTTAAGTGATGCTTTAAACGAGAGGTAGTAAGTTTTGGAGACTTGACTCGAGCTGAGGTGTAACATGTTGGTATGATCAATGTCTGATCGATTTTATACGATAGTAACGTACTTTTGAACTGATCCTGTAATTACAACCTAATCACTTTATACATTTCCAGTATAAGTAATATACGATCTATACTATGGAACAAAACTTAAAGCAGGATCAAGATCAGATTCGGCACTTAAGGCAAGAAGTCCTCTCGAATTATCCAGCCAACGTTTCGGTCCATTTAACCGCTACATACATAACGCCATATGTCACGATATGTTGGCAACCTAGCCAAAAGTGTCAGAAGTACGGGACTTCACGAGTAATAACCTTCACGGGACTTCACGAGTAAGAAGTGATGAGATTCATGCCCCAAAACTGAAACCCAGATCAGGCACCGATACTAATACCAGAATCGAGATCATCGTTAACCAGAACGAATGTCGCGGTTGGTATAAATATTCGGATTGGATTGGGACTAAAACTAAGGCACCGCTCTGGCATCCCTCGAAAAAAACAAACAAGACAAGTTCGATAGGGTGCTCTGGCAACTGTCTGTTGTCTGGCTGAAATGTCATACGTAGCGTCATAAAGAACAACGCTTGAATTTGATATTTTTGTTAAATTTCCGCACTTTAACGTAATTTAAACTACATAATTATTTAAAAGAACCACCGCATAATTGTAAACAACAGTTTTTTTGACATGCCAGACAAAACTAAACTGGCTTGTTTGAGACCGTGTTTGTCTGGTTTGTTCGAGACTGTCTGACCGAGCACCCCCATATGACCATATGGTTTTGTTCGTGTCTGATGTCTTATTCGAGAGGTACTAGAGCGCTGCCGAAGTCTGCAATAGATCGATACATTATACAAGTTTTTTGACAATGTATATAACCAGATAACGACTCTTATCGTCTCTGAGGTTAGGATAAAGATTTTTATTGAATCCAAACCCGGGAGTGGAACAGAGTTCAGTAGACCATGTCCTCAACGTATGAAACCAAGAATTAATGTTGGTACTGAAATTGGTCAGAACCAGTGTAGGGAAATAACGGCCTACTCCGTAATTTTTGCTGGATAGAAACCAAGTTTAATCGCTCTTCTCAATTTATCCGTGATATTGCGTGAGACCACTTTGGTTGCTGCTTGCTGAATCGACGTTTTATTTTGAATCCCAAATGGTTGTCTCAATTGCAGGGTGTTCTGCATGACGTTTGTCCCCTGTCAATTGCAGGGTTCGCCTGGCATCTAATTTCTTATTGTGAAAACCCAACAACCAGGAAAGATCTCAATCACTTCGGAGAAAGCCTTTTGTTTCAGTTGCTATCGAAGCTCTGTAACCAAGCCTATACTGAATCGAGCCTATTTAATACGATTCTTCAGTATCACGGCAGGCTATTTCGTCACGTCACTGGTCGGTTTTTGTGACACCACGTTGTATCACTATTTATAAAATATGATGGTTTGCTTTACATTTTCACCACTGTAAGAAAAACTTCGCCATTAAAAAAACGCTCACTAGATGCAGATTCGCCCCGAAACTACAAATCATCGTCGCCCAGGGACAGACTCCGTCGTGCGCCATACATCGAGTGCCATATAAGGCCACCCTACCAGTAGTGAGAAGTGGAAAACTGAATTAGATTTGCGATAAATCTCGGTGAAGCGCTCCGTTTGCTATTTTTATTTATGTTTCCTTTGCCTTCGCTCATTTACTCTCGCGGCTTGTCTACGTGCCCTCGAACGATGCACGGCGCCGTTCACACATACACCCCGCTGAACGGTGCATCTGATTTGCCCACCTTTTCGTTGCACAAATCGCGCGCCACCGGTGGCCGCTGAAACTATTGGCACTCGGCACGCGGATTTGGGTTTGTGATTCCCGATGAGGGAATGCGATTCGCTTGGTTTCCAACCGTCGAACCGCCGTTCGAAGCGCGCAACCCAATTTGATCGCCGCTAGTGGATTTGATCGCACACTCACCGGCCGCTACCACCACCACTACTGGCCGTGTGGTGTGGTTTCGAGGCGTTATCAAGATTTATGTGATTGTGGCCGCTTGGGAGCGTGATTAATGTAATTACGAACAAATTCTCCATCGCCGATCGGGGCCGACCTATGAAAGCGGTGCTCCAGGAGGTGCATTAGGTGAGTTATGGACCACCGCGTGCACTCTTCTCCCGGGCTGCATCCGGACACCGGACGGCTCGAGCCGAGTCGAAGAAATCGAGGTAAGATTAATTACTGGCGAGCCCTCCGGTGACCCTTGCGATCGGTGATCGGTGTAATAATAACCGGACACTATCGGCGATCTATTCACCGATTGTGTACTCTGTTTGCCACAAGACGACGGTGGAGTCAGGTTCTAGGAGGCTAATGTGGAGGCCAACAACTTACGCAGCTAGTTTGTTGCGAACAGAAAAAAAGCAGCAACGCATTTCTTCTGCTTCACTTTCGGTTGGGCTTCTTCCCGATCCTGCCATCAGCACCCGATCGCGTACGCGCGTCGTTGGTATCATTTTTCCGTTTTACTACGTGCGAAGATAATGAGCGAGTGGAGTGGAGGGATCGTTTTCGCGCGCTGGCGCAATGCATCAGCAATTTAGCATAAAGCTCGCCACACGGACCGGGTTCGTCGTCGTCGTAGTCGTCGTCGGTGTCGTTAATGCTGTGATAAAATTAAATGATTTGATGACAAAGGTGCTGCGCGCGCCGCTCAATGAATGTGATTTCGCTAATGATATGTTTGGCGGTGCCTGCCGGCGGTTGCCCGCAGGATGAACCGAAGAGAGGTCTGCCCGTGGACCGGCGATGAGCAGTGTCGTGGGAAAAGTGAAGAGATCGCTCGGCTCGATAGGTGATGGTTAATTTTCGTGCGTGAAGATGCTTTGGTTCTTTTTAGTGTATACCGTTTATACTGATATAAAAAGGGCTAGTTTTTTATGCAAAATCATTTGAACTAAAAGAAAATCTTCATAAAGTGACATTGTATTATAAAATTGAAACAAAACAGCAATTTAACCAACTAAAAATTAACAACAATTTAACCATAGCAACCGTAGGAAAAATTAATCTCTGTTAACCGGAGTGAGTGGCGCCATCTTTTGGCAGGTGTTGAAACTAAGAGACATTTCAGTTTACACGCGTTTTGTATATGATCACAAACCATATAAACCTTCAATTTTTTATCGAAACTATTATCTTTCAATTGTCACAATCGTGTTTAAGTTAAACAGTAGCAATTAATCGTAACATCCTTTTTTGTTTAAATATATTATAGAAGAACGCATAGGTTTTTAGGCATCTAGCACGAGGGCCAAAAACTCAGTCTCAGACTGATTTCACAAAATGCTCGTCCTTTTATCGTATTTTGGCCTTCTCACTATCTTTTCTCTCTCACTATTGCCGACACCAATTGCCGACAAATCCTGTTGACGTTGACGCAGTGACAGCGGATGTCGGCGTAAACCGTTTTGTTTACAACAATATCTTACATTAATTGAATAAATTTAGCTAAAAATCACAGTCATACAAATCTAGTTGTTGTTGTCAGCTTATTTTTTTACGTTTTTATTTAATGTCGAACCGTAAAGAATTTGCCGTTTTTAGTTTTATTGTTGTTATTGTTAATGTTGTTATCATGTTTTGTTATTTTTATATGATTATATTTGTTGTAAAATCCGTTTTTTTAATCGTTTTGCCATACTCTTCGTTCTAAACTCTTTTGTTTTAATTTAGAAGGCCAGTGCTATCAGTCTTTTATATATTTTTTACATATTTTTTATTCATCATCGTTTTGATATTTTTCGAATAAATGTCAAATATTGAAGACTTTTAAAGGTTTAAAGCATTACAATAAAACATGAGCTTCATTGTTTGTAGAGGATTAATGGTCTACACCGTATTTGTTCAGTGGATGAAACCGAGTTAAATGAATGTTCAAAAAATGGCGTGCACTATACTTTTTCGTTGATGCTTTCTAGAGACCGTTTTAAATTGCATGTTCCGTCTGACACCTAAGTTGTATGAGAAAATCCAACATTGTTTCAAGGAAAGTTGCATAGAAGTCAACAAAAACAATAGAGCATATTAGAAGGAAATTTTTGAAACATTAAAGCTTCCTGAACATACGACCAAACTGGCGTTAAAGAAATAAGTGATATGAATGTGTTACGTTCACTCGCGTATATAACACTCCCCGGTCTCCATTGTAAAGCCGATTAAATTAAAACGCACTCGCCACCGCCACCGTGGTTTATGATCGTTCGACATTATTATGCTGTGCCGCGCGGTGTTTCGTGTAATAAAAGCCAACATTTATGGTTCCCCGTTCACTCCCCGTTTTATCCGGCGTGAACCGAAACAGCCCCAGCAACCCTGTCGATCCGCTGACACACTTAGCTTAAGGATACTGCGCTACCCAAAAGGACTCGGGCGAAAGACCCTTTCGCTCCACAGAACCGGGAGCGAGTGTGTGCGCGTGTGTGACAGGGACACAAAAGAATCAACCCCCTCTCCCTGCCAGCACCAACCCATAAATCATAACGATGACCATTTTGGGGCCCGTGCGACCGTGCGTCTTGAGCGGCGTAAAACTTTACGATTGATTTCACCTCGACATTCGAGCCACTCAAATCGCGGATAATTTGCAAGGACCAGCGCGGGACGGCACTAAATCTGGTAGCGGAACTACTTAACCTCGGGTTGATTAATTGAGTAATCGTAAGGCTCGAAGTCGTTCGGCCGCTGCGTCGGACCGGGCTGTGTGTGAAGCCTTTCGGCGGACAATCAAACGAAGCGAAGGGCGCAGAAACAATCGATTTTTAATCATCAATTGATCGGAAAACAAAGCAAAAGCGTAAACTCATCCCAGCCTGCGCTGCGTTCGTGGGGGCCGGCTCGCGATCGCGCAGGATCGCAGGATCGCGCTGAAGGAGCTGCTTAATTGCAGCCTGCTTTCATCTGTCGCTGGGGTCTCGCGATTTCGGGGATGAAGCTGATGACTGATGACTAAATGAGAACGCACGCCGTAATCGATCAATGTTCATCCCAATTGATCGCACCGGGGGCACCGGGGATCGGGTTCGGGACCGTCGCCGTGGTCGCTACCGTGAGGCCGTAAGCCAATAATTTGAACCCGGGCGGGCCGCTGCTATATAATTGCTTTGAACCCTCCCGTACTGGCCGGCAAAGGATACACATTAGGGGCGAAACGTAATGAGAGAAACCGATCCGCGACGCACTGGCAGGAAGGCGCCAGTTGTGTGTGCGTGTGTGTGCACCGGTGAGATTGCAATTAAGCAGCCGAAACGAGCGATCTCCTTCGATCCCCCCGTGCCCATTTGGCGTGGTGTGAAATTATTGCCATTTTGTCACCTGCACGAAACCGAGCCGGGCACGTTAATGAGACATTTCGACACGGAACGTGAGAGCCGCGCATTTGTCGTTTATTTCTGTGTTTTTCTTCTGTTGGTATGAAGCAAATTAGTTACCTTCTTTTAGGGTGAACTCAATTTTATGAATTTCCCCCTTTTCTCGGGGACCGAAATCGATGTCATAAATCATGCCGAGCGTCTCGATTTGTTAGCGACTGGTTATGTTAACGTTCCTGTCGTGAAAATGTACTTGTGGAAAGCTTGTCAACTATGGGTGTGTGAATGATTAATGTGCAATCATTAGAACCGGAGCTGGAAAGCTTTCGATATTTAGGAGAGGTGGGGGCCAAAGCGCACCCGTTTGGCTCCAACTCTAATGCAGGATATTAAAATATCTTGCCTACGCGAGTAAGTTTTTTGTTTTGGTAATAATATAATATGCAATGTGTCATTAAATAAGAATGTTGTATCTAATAATGTTCTGATTTTATTTACATTTGACTTATAACTGTCTTCCTTCATCAATGGGGATTATTTATCCCTTTTCCATAAAAAAATACATTTGTATTGCTTTAATATGAAAAAACGTAAGCATTTTTTAATTAAAACAGTCGCATTCGACAGTTTTAAATGCGCATTGAAAGTCAGTTGTTGTGCGTTACCTTCTTCTTTATCATCTTTTTCGCTAAGTGGATTGTTTATAGTCTATGATAGTCTTCTTCTCTAAGACCATTTGTTATTTGCCATAGTCTATTTCTTTCTTCTTCTTCATAGTCTTACTAATACTTTTTAACGTTAATACCACAAATCAGGCTTTGTTAGTGTATAACCATTCTCCTAAGTTGTTTATGTGGTTAAGGTCAAAACTTCCTGTCTATTATGTACTCAAACTAAAACTTAATCTAGATTCTAGACCTAGTTCTTGATAGCTGATTCATATTTTCGTCCAAGTAAGATTGTTTTAAATATTTAGAATATATTTCATTTGTCCCAGTACTGTTTAGTTTAAATTTAGTTTAAATATTTAGTTTTTTTTTTAATTTTTTAAAATTATTCTTGGTTCAAGTATCGTATCATATAAAAAATCATAAATGCAGGTTTTAACTTTTACAGTCAAATGGACCAACTACTCCTTTCGTGCAAATCGAGGTGTCAATTGACACCTTAAAGACTATTTTTGGCAATTATTTACCGATTTTGCTAAAATTTTCTCCAGATGTGCACTAACTATACTAGATTTTTTTACCGTTTAGTTTGTGACCCTACTCACCCCTCCTCCCCGTTTCCTCCACAGCCCCCATCAAGTAAAAACCGCCGTCGTCAAAATTTTGACAAACTTAATACTATACGAAATAAAATCGGATCCTGAATTCCATGAAATGGCATCTAGAGGCAGTGGGCCAGGAAGCAAAACTATAAGACTTTTATAGAGCTTTAACCGTTTTCGAGTTATCGAAGCACAAAGTTACAAAAGTGTCAATTGACACCTGATTTGTTCGTTAGTGTTAATGGCGTAAAATTAAAAATACTCGTAGGTGATGTTTTGCCCCGATTTTCCCTATTTCGAATAAATCCTGAATATGATTTTGCACTTTATTCCTCTTTTAAAACGTACTTTCCAAAATTACTCATATTTTATGTACAATTTTTTAAACCTATTCTTATCTACACAACAACTGCAGTAACTGAATTTGCCCTCCAACACACTCAACCTCACCTCAGTTAATCATTGTCGTGCGTGAAAACAGCAGACCGGCTCCGGATCGCGTGACTTCGTACCACCGTTTTTTTTCTCTTCACTCCCTTACACCGTGATTCGGGGGCAAAAAGGCGATCACCGCTTCACGCCACCGGGGGCACACGGGGCGTTTTTTATTGGAAGCACATAAAAGCTCAGCGAACATTACATTAATTCTATCCACTGCTCCCCGGTCAGCCAGGCACGTGTGTGTGCGGGGTGGGATGTCTAACGTCTAACGTGACAATTCATTAAATTTGCTCTCCCCCCGGCGTGCCAGAACATAACGAACGTCACACTGAGTTGCCACTGGGCTGCATTGCGCCGTTGCGGGCAGTGACAGTGCAGCACGAAGGTTTTCTTACGTTTTTTGTTTGCGTCCCGCCTCGCAAAGTCAACAAGGAGTCCGTGTCGCCCGGGTGGATTCGTGCCGGACCGTGCTTTAATTTTATCTGCCCTCAGATTTCATCGAATTAACGGCAGAGAAGCGTGAGATATTTGATTCTCATTTCAAATTCACCGCACAACCCGGCCCCCACCAGCCACCGGCCATCGTGAGTCGTGGCCGGGGAGGAGAACCTTTGGGGCATTTTATAATTGAAACGAGGCACGATCGAAGGACGAAGCAGGGCGAGCTCGGGTATCAGTTTGCTTGGCGAAGAGATCACCTTTCCATTTCAGTATCTTTGAGGAGCTCCTGAGCTTTTGCTGTGAAATAATTGCTTATATCACTAAAAGAGTCCTTTTCCAAAGGGTTTATCCAGTAGCGGGAGTCGTTCCAAGTCGGCTGCCGGAGTTTGAGATTTTCGTTTCAGAATAAGACATGGCCGTGAGTCGGTTGCATGTTTGGTGGAAATCAGCATGCATCAATCCATTTGCGGTGCACCGTAAACCCGGCCCGGGTGGTCCGAAACAGATGTTTTATGTGCATTCGAAATGGCACGGCTAGTGAACAATTCATTAGGGGCTATAGGTCCCCGGGTAAAAGCCGCTCAATGAGTCATAATTGCACTCTTAGCAGGGGAGTGTTAGAAAACGGCAAGAAACGAAGCGTGAGCTTTAATATCACAACACTCATGCACGCCTCAAACCGGCCTCAAAGCATTCCGGCATTCGTCCCCTACCTGATACCTGTGCGCAGTGTTGCAAATCGCGCGCTGTCGCAGGCATCTGCATACGAAATCGATCCGACGCGCAGCGCGATGCATCAATCCGAAGCATCGATAAGAGCAGTCGGTGGCATAATCCTTCCCGCTGGCGACGTCACGAAACGGATCGTCTCCATTCGCAACCGTTCATGCTTCTTGTTGCATCATTATTTATTGTCAATTAAGCCTCCCCGGCGGATCATGGCGCGCTGCCGGTGGAATCGTACGCGGAGCGATTGTCTGTTCTTTCCCACCACCGGGAACGATCGAATGGATTGTACATATCATGCCGATATCTGGTTGCAGCGGCCGCGGACATACGGATGCGATGCGTCGTCGTGATTTAATGATAATGCTTTCGCGTATGGCCGGCGCGTGCTCAAGCCGCGTGATCGGTGGAGATTCCGACGAGCGTTTGTTTTCGGCCAACTGTACATGCGTTGATGACTTCCGCGCGCGTGCAGAACGTTCGCCGGGCACATGCTGAACGTGCTATCTCGTTGGCAATGTGCAAGATTCGCGTGCAATTCGATGTTAAATTTATGGTTGAATTTTCAGCATGCATGTAGGGCAAGCAGTTTGACAGCACGTTTTAGCTCAGACGATATAAATGACTGTATAAACACGAATGGAGGTCAAACTGACAAAATTGCCTGCATTTGGTACTCGTTGTCAGCCAAATTTAAGTATGTTGTTGAACTCGGGACAAACTTTACAACAAAAGTGTACTGGTACAAATGTAATGTGCTCTTTTCTTCCCCCTTTACGCGAGATAATGACGAGTATTCTTAACCTTAAATTAATATTGCCCACATCAGTGAATATAAGCTTAAAATTACGCTTGAAGCTCGTTTAATAGGACATACAAACATTATTAGGAGTATAAATAAGTTCGTGCGGTCTCAGTACAACCGTCGTTAATCAATCAAATTTGGCGTTTGTGCAATCTGGCAACACTGCCAGTTTGAAGTGTCATCGTCAGGCTTTCTTTTCCCCTAGCTGTCATTTTTCTGATGTGTTAACAAAGTAGTTTCGGCAAGCTTCTAAAATGGTGACATTCGTGCCAAATAAAGCGTTTTTGCGGGGAGGTCTTTCGGAAAAAACGTGTGAAAAGTGGTTTTTCACGTTTTAAAAACGAGAATTTTGCTTTAGAGCCTGAATACTAATGGCGCGAAGGTCATGCGGTGCGTTTGGTGGGATCAGCTGGGTGTGGTGCATTACGAGCTGCTACAACAGAACCAAATGATCACAGGAGATGGCTACAGACGACAACTGATGCGTTTGAGCCAAGCATTAAAAGAAATACGACCGCAGTATGCCGAAAGACATGGCAAAATCATTTTGCTGCATGATAATTCTCGACCATATGTGGCAGCACTGGTGAAAAATATTTGGAAACACTTTAATGGCATGTTCTACTCCACCCGCCGTATAGCACCTTCTGATTACCATCTGTTCCGATCGATGGAACATGGCCTGGCTGAGCAGCACTTCTCAAATTACGAAGAAGTGAAAAAAATGGAGATATGAATGGATAGCGTCCAAAGAACCATATTTTTTGCGAAGCTATCCGTAATTTGCCACAAAGATGGGAAAAAGTCATAATAAACGATGGAAAATACTTTGAGGATTGAAACAGTTTCCTTTTTTTTTCAAAATAAATCTTTTAATTTCACAAAAAAAAAACCGCACGAACTTATTTATACTCCTGATAATAGTTCTACGATAGAGTAACCTTGAGCGGAACATACGGAACATGTCTCCATTTGAATCAACCACTTATGACTTTTAGAACATGGTTTAGAGCATCTCAACACAATTTTTCTCGCAAAGAACTTGAAGTGCGCAAAGTATTCAAAAAGAATAGTGAATATAAATTCGGATTTTTCGTGAAAAATTTATTGATTGTTTTGGCTGACCCCACGAAACAATTTCTTTTTTTTTCAACTTTGCGATGAAAGAAATTCGATTTTCGCGATTTTTTGTTTCTATTAGTTTTGAAAGCTTATTTGGTTAGAAGTAAATAGCATAAGATTACTTTCAATTTAGTTGCGCAGCATAAAATAGATGAAAAAACATTGAACAATGGATTATTCTATATGAAATTTGATACACTTCATCTAGCCGTAGGAATTAACTTAGGCACCGCTCTTTCACCTCTCGAACCAAACAAACAAACAAGACAAAATCGATAGGGTGCTCTGGCAATTGTCTGCTGTCTGGCCGAAATGTCATCCGTAGCATCGTAACAATCACTGCCTTAACTCGTTATTTTAGTTAAATTTCCACACTTTAACGCAATATAAAATACATAATTATTAGACAGAACCACCGCACTATTGTAAACAACACTTTTTTACGTTTTGCTGCGGATTTATCGCCAAGGTTCACATAGCAGGGTGTGAATCGAACATGCCAGACAAAACCAAACTGGCTTGTTCGAGACCGTGTTTGTCTGGTTTGTTCGAGACTGTCTGACCGAGCACCCCCATATGATTGTATGGGTTTGTTCGTGTCTGATGTCTTGCTCGAGAGTTGCCAGAGCGGTGCCTTATCTATGTACTCATTTGACCATTCAATCAATTATTCAAAGAAAAAAATGGCAGATGGCTCACTGACACACTTGCCCCAAACTCCGCTAAGTATGGTCTCCATAACTGAAAGCAAAAATCCGTCTTCCAGCACTAGTGAATGCTAAGATCTCATTTTTTCTATTCGAGTGTGTAGCTAAAGATAAAAATAGAATTGAAACGATCTCCTTTTATGAATCAAATTGTCTATAAGAAGCCTATTTATCTTTTCCCTAGCCATTTACACACATAAACCTCACAGAATCTTGTACACCACCGCCATTAAAATCCTAGAAACTTGAAACCGCGACCCGAGTGACGGCAGGGTGTCTATCATCAAAATATTCCCGTTCGATTTGATGGCTCGTTTCACCATAGCTTTCTCCCATACTTGCGCTAGCCTGTCGTCTACCTCACACACCACCTCAAACACTGATCTTATTTATGGAGCCAATGAAAATGGCCATCATTATTCGTGTCGATCGTACCATTGCGTAGAACGCGTCCCATTAATTGCTGATTTCATTTCTTTATCTCATTTCAGGTACGTCGTCGTCGTCTGGCAGTGTCGTGCTGTTTGAGGATCCGTTAGGCGAGGTGATAATGGCCGGCCCAGGATAAGGGAGGCGCGTTGCTGAAATGGATAGCTGGAGTGCAATCAGCGTGTGGCTCAATTTCAATCTGACCACACACCGGCTGGGCCGATTTATTGCCCAGCGACAATTATCGCCCATAGTGGAGTGGTGGCTCTCACGCTTTTCCTGGCGTCGGTTGAAGTAGGATAGAATTGGATCATTTTGCGACTTTGATTCGTTCTACATGTTCTCTATGCGTTGCCATTGCTGACGGGCCTTATATCTACATGATCATCAGTTACATGTGCGTCTTTAACGCTTATCCCAGGAACATGTTGATAAGCCGGCGAGCAACCATGAATGAAACACGCACCCATTTTCTCCACCCCTGGGCATCACCTCAACATGCAAACGAGCGAACGGCTCGGTACGATTCCACCCAGCCGAGCAAACGCAGAAGTTGTTCCGCTTCCGGAAGTGCATGCCGGAGTGCGATCGTTTCGAGATTTCACTCGAGCAACACAACGTGCGGTTGCGTGCGCCTGCGTACGGCAGCCGTCTTGCTGTGCGAAACATTTCAATTAAGCCGTAAACATTCCATAATTTATATATGTTAAATGCGAACGGGGCCCCCGGACACCCCCGGAACCGGAAAAACGGTCTTCCCACGAGCGGCGGCTCGCTCCCGGAAAGTGATATGGTAGCGCTCGGAACTCGCCAGTGCCAGTGCGACCATATTCATAATCCAACGCTCCACGGGGCAAACGCAAACAGTGGAAGACGGAAAAGTGCACCCCGTGATCGGTAGGGAATAAAATAATCCCATTTGATGCTGCAGCCTCCGTGCTGTGCTGTGAGTGCAATTAAAAGCCATCGGGTCGGGTCTTTAAACCCCGTGAGAAACTCCACCCCGGTGGGGTGGGTTTGCGTGCGGCGAATTAATCGCTAATTAGCCCGATGACAGGTTCGGTTCGGAATGTTTCCGGAGCACATATCGTTTCAACTCAGAAGTTGGAAGATCTGTTCAGTCCTAGATAATCCAAGGAACATCCGTGGATCAAAGCAACAGATGACAAAGTGTTAACTTCTATATCACATGTAAAACACGACCATGAAATCGATCACCTTGCAGAAATGTGGTGTCGTGCGGTGCAGAAATGGAAATAAATTGCTCCTCCTGCTAGAAGGTGGCTTGAAACGGCTTGAAATTCCTGCACAATGTGGGCAAGAATGTCTTAAAACAGTTTCCTAGTGGCGGACTCCTGCCGCGATTCGGGCGTTCTAGTAGTTCCAGCAAACACGACGGTACACAGCAAGGTGCACGGCCGATTCTAGGCATAAACTGGACCTGCAAGAACGTCCAGAGAAGTCGCCATCGTTCATTTGTCGCATTTGTCCGCGTTCTCGGGACAAGAACTTGATACCGCCCGAACCGGCGCCACGTGAAAGTGCCGACACACACACACACAGACAGACAGACCTACCGCAGTGCATTTAATGCACTCATTTCGTTATTTTAATTGAAATTAATTAATTTCACTACCCCGCGTGGGGTGGTCCGGCGGCAGATGAACGGACATGAACCGGGCGCCTTATCGCTGTACCATGGCGCAGTTAATTTCTCCGCGCATTAAACGATAAGTAGCGAAGCGACCAGATCTGAGGGGCGTCTTCGGGCGAAAGCGGCACTGCAAAAATGCAAACTACTTCCGTCGAGCGGTGGAGGACCAAGTTTAGAAGGCACAGTGCGCATGTGTCACTCCAATTCCTCCGAAGCAGCCGAAACAGCTGCAAATCACGTGTTGGCGTCGGATGCCTCGACACTGCGCACGCCACGGGCAGGAAGGTTCCGCGCGCAGATTTAAGGCAGCTATCACGCCGAGCGCGCTAGCAATCGCAAATTAATGTATCAAACATTCCCACTCCCGGGGAGACCGTTTGTGCCAATGGGGCTGGCGCGCCAAAACAACACTCCATAAATTATCGACCGCGGCTGTTCGGGGCGTCTCGGAAGATTTTTGAACTCGAGAGTCGCCGTCATCGTCGTCGGGCTAGAGCGAGTAGGGCAAGAGCAACAACAAAAAAACGAGAGCGAAATTTATGTCGACCACCGGGTGTTCGGCACCAGCGTCCTGGATGCTGCCTACCGACAATAGGTTGGTAAATAAGCGGCGGCGGTACGGAATGTTCCCTGCATGCGGCGCGCAGTGTGTTGAATATTCATGGGACCTACACCGGAGCGCTTTCGCCTATGGCTTGCCACTGGGAGCGTCACAGTTGGACGTTCCGGGAGATGGCCGTTTGTTCTGGAGTGTGCAACACCCGCAGACGGTTATTGTTTCGCTTCCAGGAACGAATACTAGTAGATGCTGGTTCAGCCACGGGTTCGCGAGCTGCAAAACTTGGCTGAAAGAACTGAACCAGTGCGAGCTTTCAGAACGTCTCCTGGTCCAGTTGTTCAGCCGGAACCTGAACCGCAACCGACTTTATGGGCGCAGTTTTACGACTCCACTCCGCTCGAGCGCAGTTTTGGAAGTGTTGCCGTTTTACGACCTGCCCGTCCCCAATCGATTGCCGTCCTTCCCATGCGCCCGACTGGGTCTGTACGTTCTGAGCGGCACGTACAGCCTGCCAAGTAATGTCCGTGTGTGTGCCGGTAAGTGAGGTTAAGAACGGGCCGCTCCGGGCCACTTTGATGGAGTCATAAACGGATGGCCCGAGCGCGCGCGAAATACGAGCAGACGACAAACTCGCCCGGACTCGTTAACGATTCGAAAACTCGGGGCCTGTTTGTTGTTTGAGTGAAGAGCGGAGAAAGTGACCACTTCTTAATCTCCCGAGTAAACATTTGCTCGAGACTCAGTTGCTGTCACTCGTGTTCCGAAACGTTACGTACGTACGGGGACATCTGAGAGGGATTTTTGAAGCCCGCGACAATGGATGCAACCACATGCAACCGAACTTCTTCCGCCGCGCATTGTGCTCGTTTGGCAGTTAAACTTGCCCCGTAACTCAACCGGGGCAAGATCGGGGTGTTGCCGTTGACAGCGCCGTTTGTGGCGTCGTAAACGGCACGGCACGGTTCTGCAGATCATAATCCACGCTTTATGCCTTCTTTATGCACCCATTCTGAGTTGTGAGCGATGGCGATTCTGCGGTGTAGACACGGTCCGACCGCAGGCGATCGGCTTTTGCCAGTCGTACAATGTAACTCTCCTCTTTGCGATGCCAAAGAGAGGTTCGTTGCTTTAGCACAGTCTGAAGGAGATTCCAATTTAACCTCAGAAACGCGTTAGAAATGAACACAACGATCGCCAAACAAACCGGAGGAACGATCCAGTGGACGTGCTGTAAATGTCCACACGCTCGTTTGCACATCGATTACCACGGCCGGAGTTCAAGGTTTATCGACCATAAGCAGGTATAGCTCCATCTCCGATCCGAGGCCCAGCCCATCGAAAGTGAAATCGTCCACCGAGCTCCAACCTCCCGAGCCCGGACACTTTGACAGCCACGTGTGACATTTGGAGTGTGGCGAGTGAGTGGTCCGTGCCCTGTGGGTGGGGTGTGTCGTTTTTTTTGTGTCCTTCTCTCCACACGAATCACAATGGTTTCCGGTGAGCTTTCGCCACTTTCGTGTGCTCCCGGTGAGCATAATTTCATTGTTGTTTGACTAATTTATATTGCAGGCGTCGGGCAGTTCCCGGAACCTTTCGCCGAGGCCGAGGTGATTGACACTTTCCTTTCGATTAATTGCACAATCGTCGGTCGTCTGGTTTCGGGCGCCCGTTTTGGGAGTTGGGGTTCGGCTGCCCACAAATGGGTTGCTGGGTTGCTCGCTGCTCATTATGGGATGTTTATAGGCGACTTCGATCAAGGCAGCGTAAGGTTTGGCATGACCCTTTTTTGAAACACACTCTCGCTCTCGTTTTCTCTCTCTTTCTCTATCTGGGCACACACTGACACATCGAATGATGGTGTTTTTGGAGATAATTATGCCTTTATGGCACTAGATCATCTGCATCCGGTACGGGCACGACGCCTCAGCCGGGAGTTCCACCAGGAGAAGAGCCCAAAAATTACACTAATTTGCGAACCGAATGACCGATGTGCCAAAAGCTCGATCGCCTCGGGCTGACTTTGTGTTGGGACGGGACCGTGGTAGCAAATAATATAGTCATTTTCTTTGGTGCGCCAAAGTCGAACGGATCTGCAGCGTTGCGCGATGGGGACATCCTCCCCAGCGAGAGGCCGGCCGACGATGCGCAACTAATGAATCTCCGAATTCCCGGGACAGGGCTTTGGTTGGTGATTTTGTTTACCGATTACCCGTGCATACGTGGGCCAAATGAAGAGATTAGGAAGAAGCCTGCCACAGCAAGCGGTCGTTCCGGTTGTTATCAATTAATGTTGGCCGGGCGGTTCCACCGGAGGAGATTTGTTTTGAAATTTTCGCGCCGGTAAAAGTGAGAGAAAAACGGCCCCTTCTTTACGGTCGATTTCCGGCTTGGCGACCGTGCACACCGGAACGTTTGCATATTTCCGTGATTAGTTTGATAGTTTATTTTCGCCCAGCTGGCCACGGAAGGGCCAGCAGAAGTTCGAATCGAAACAAATGGAACCGCACAGTGGATTAGGAATGAGATTGGAGAGCATAATTTCCATTTTGCCGATACAGAGAGAAAGGATGGGAAAACACGGTCTAGAAAAGTCATTTTAAGATGCTTAAGCGTTTGAAATTAGCATTAATAATTTGCAAACTTAATGAAGCGTTTTCGTTCATTTTGCGGTTTGTTTTGAAATACTTTGAATACAAATTTGTCCGAATGGCTTTAACGGTTATATATCGATACCAAATCATTAAACACTAGACGGCCCAATTGTTATTATTTAAGGTCTTGATATAGCCGACTTTTGCCTAAAAATTCAACTAAACCTTTAAAGAACAAAAATATAGAAGATATATCACACCAAAAAAAATCATAACAGCCTTAGGCGAAACCACCTTGATTGAAACCATCGCGGCCACCTTGATTGAGTGGCGCCATCTCTTGACGGGTTACGTAACTGAAATCATATTTATCTTTCCAGTGAGCTTTAATATACTTTAAATCCTTTTATCTCATCGGGAACGAATAACTAACACTACTCAGCGCGAAATATTGATTGAATTGTCAAATTAAGCGTTGCTGTAGAGCGTGTTGCATAGTTTGTGGCTTAAATTTGAGGTATCAGCCCCAGAGGATGCAATTCGCAATGAAAACAACTTATTCTTTGTTAGCTCAGTTTGATTAAATTGGACTGCTATTATGTCTAAGCGGTTATTTGGACGGAATTAAATGTTCATTTTTAATGTTTTTCGCTCTGGGGTGATCTTTGTTCAAAGAAAAAAAAAAGGTATGGATAAACTATAAACTTTTTTGCAGTATCTCATGATCTCTCAGCTTCCTCTCACTTTGTTGTGAAAGCTATTTGGATGACTCAAGTTTTAAATGGATAACTTTATCACTTATAAATACAGGATTTTTCATCCGTTCTTGAACAGTGTCCACAGTTAGAAGAAATCGTCCCACTCAATGTTGAAATCCTTCCAAACATTCTTGAAGTGGATATAATGTGTAGTTCAAAGATTGGCCTCGAACAAATCGATACAATTTAGTCATTGGAAGTTTTCAACCTGACATGTTAAGCACAGTGGGGAAGCCCTGTGTGGAAACTGTAATTTCAAGAATGGGTGGAAGGATTTCAACATTGAGTGGGACTTTTTCATCTAACTGTGGGAACTGTTCAAGAATGGATGAAAAATCCTGTAGTTATAAGGTTTTTATAAACGCCTATGTACAAAATGCCATGCGTTTTGAAGAGTATTTTTCTATATCTTTCCCCATTACCATGCTCTCTTCTATTACAAATTTTCGAGCGGATTTTGAAAACAAAAAGATATACACATTTTCCAAGCAATAGCTCAAAACGAATATTGTTTTTCTCATCGAGAGAATCAATCTACATCTGGTATATATATATTTTAATGCTTTTAAGAACCATCATAATGCCTCTAGGTATATCAAGCTTAACATGAATACCGGTCGTTGCAGTGTAAACGGAATGAATTTAATTTCCTACCGTATAAAACATCCATTTCGAAAATAATATTGTCGTCCGACAACAACATCATCAGGCGTTTATAGCTCGCATGATACGCGATCCGCCCCACACGCCACTTGTACAGGTTTTTTTTGCTGTTGCTCCGATCCATCGGCCAAGCGCAGACATGACACGAAACAGCTTCCACCGTTTCACCGTCGCCCTTCACGGAGCGGCGGGCCATTAAACCATCCCATCCGGACCCGGGGTCTTCCTGGAGCCGAACGCGCGCTGACTTCGATGCATCATCGCAATATCGATTGACTCAGTCGCAGTCGCACAAGAAGAATAGCGCACATCGGGCACAGCGCAGGAAGAAAGGAATGAAAAAACCGGCCCTGCACAGCGATGCACGATATTGCACCACCATTGGCCCATCGGCCGGCAACCTGCACCACAAATCGGGTTGGGTTGGTTTCCGCTTCGTGTTCGCTTCAAACGGCGGCGGTCGCAGGGGTTTCCTTCGTTCGTTTCGAATTTCGGACAGGTTTTGTTTTTTCGTGTGAAATATTGATAAAGCAAAGAAAACCTTCGGCGAACATGATCGTGTGCCGCGGCCAACCGTACCGTAAGCGAGTCCCGTTTTCATTTGCGCGCCGTTCTCGCGCACGGACGTGACTTGCATCGCGCTAACCACACTGCAACTGCACTTTTGCTGCTGCACGCGGCTTCGCACAGCCACAAACACACACACTTGAGAGTTCCCACACGGAGCGCGCGTACGTGTTCGTGTGCCGTTTGTTGGGTGGGTTTTCTGGACGGAGAAGTGAGTTGACGCGAGGAAAGGGCTGGCAGAATCATGTTCAAGTTGCAGTTGCATATTTACATCACTTTAATGCTAACGGCTTCATTGCAGCAGCAACTGTCGCTCTCATCCTCAGCCTCGGAGCCGGTGGTGGTCATTTGCATCGGCTGCACTTTAACATCCCCCGGTATCGGGCCCGGCCGGCTGTTAGTATGCTAATGATGCGTGTTCCAACACCGAACCTTCTGACCTTCGGGGAGCGCTGAGCTGGCCGATCCCGGCCGATAAAGCGTGACAATCGTTCCGCACGATCGACGGGTGGGTGATAATGGATCCAATCGTCACCGCACATCCGCCCGCCCTAGATCAGAATCAGAATGAATGAGCACTGGGCTCCATTAGAGTAGAGTAGGGCATTCTTGACAGAACTAGATCTCGTGCGGCGCACAAATTAATACACCGTTCCGATGAATGATTTAAGGCACGATCGACTTCAGGAGCCTCCATTCACAGTGCTCCGGGGTGGAGTTGGGGAGGCCTACACACACTAGGTTCTAGGTGGATCGGAGGTGGATTCTAGCTGCTCTTAATTGCAGTATCCTGCGGTGCACGTAACGTGAGCCTAATTGGAAAATTAAACACATCGACTAATGGGTTTGCAACGCAACGGCATTGATTCATTCACCGTCACCGTGCCGACAAATGGTTGTTGGTTTTTTTTTGTTCGGAGTGACGAACCTGCTGCTGCTCCATCTATCTGATCCGATCCGAGTCGGAAGAAGTAGTTCGTAATTGATCTTGAATGTCCAATCCATTTAGGCGCAAGACTTTTAACACCGAAGAACCTGAACCTTGTCTTTGTCCAGGGAGCTAGGGTGATATGTTGATAACTTCCTGTTCTCCCTAACCTAATCGAGGCAAGCCTCGACGACCTCGTTTACCTCGACGCGTTCGATAAGCGTTCGAGTGATCGGTGTAACTAACCGGAGAGAGGTCAGAGGTGGCTAATAGTGGCGAGATCATCAGAGCGATGTACATTGTACGATCGGATAAGTGGGATCTCGCCGAGTTGAGTTTTGATACCGGGAACGCGAGAATGCTTTCGTTGGACACAACTGAGCAGCCTTATACACGATGACGATTGGTATAAGCGTGATTGATGTTTCGGAATCGGAGTTGCACACGCGCGTTTGATGAAGTGCGAGACGCGGATCATTTGTCTGTTCTTTCGCCCGATCCAATTGACATTGGGCCGAACTCCCCGCTCATGAATGAATGCGATCGGTTGTCTCCGGGGGACCTGCGCCCGGTGGCCCTCGTTTCAATCGGAATTGGTTTACATTTTGCACTGACCCACTGCTGGGGTTTGTTTCTAACCGAAACGGAGCGCGCGCGCGCGCGCGTTTGTGTCTGTGACCTAGTGGCGTTTTGCATATTGTGTACCTTTTAGGAAAGTGCTTTTTTGCCCCGTTGGAATCGGTTCCGAAAGGATCGTGTTTCAAAAGCACGTACCACGGTAAACGCGCTCGGAACGGAGCTATTGGGGTGGCCTTGTTTTTGGAGTAGGCGATTCATACTTTTTAGACTCCACAGTATGTGTCGATCGTGTGTCATACGGCGCTGCTTGAGCCGTATTGATGAAGTGCGCTGATGGCGTGCGACAGAACTAGCATCGCAGCAAGAACAACGCTCGAGTATTGATCTTTTCTCCTTCGTTTCTTTCGAGTGGCCGGGCTTCGCTTCTTCTGCGATACTCGAGTCGGCCCAACTCGTCGAAGGATAACAAATTGTGCCAGCAATTCTTCATCATTACCGCCGTGGCAAATCATGCCCCTCGTGCCCACCGTTTCGCGTTCTCCCGCAAGCCCAATTAGAAGCCTCCACCCGGCGCTCCGGGAGGTACTCCTCCTCAGTGTGTCTTGGCGAGTTTTCAATTAGCTCCCACACGGCGGCGGGCGCAGCATAATAAGTCGTCCTCTCCGGCACGCTGCCTCGGCGTTTTGTTCGGCGCAACGTTGGCGTTGCCCTACTGAAGTGCTCTTCAGGGTCTGCGCGCGCCGTGATTTATATCACCACTCGATAGTGCCACTCGACGGGCCGACCCGCTCCAGCGGCTCGTCAGTGTGCAGCAAATGCATTTCAGGCCGGGGCGAGGGCGGAAGATGAGCCCGGTTCCGACACGCGAAGGATGGCGCACGCCCATCGAACGGCCCATCGCTGCCGAGGTGGATGCTCCGTCAGTCTCGGCGTCGGAGTCGGAGTGATGTCTGCGATGCATATTTATCGATCGCACCGCACTCTGACACAGGGCGGGGGGAGCAGATGCACCGATGCACTCGGGATGCAACCCGAGTGTTCGCCGGGGGAGCGCCCACAGGGGGTTCACGAGTTCAAATATCGATCCGGCCGAAGGCTTCAACCTTCACGAATCACCCCGAAGGTGCTGGTTCTAAAAATATGGCTGACTTGACATAGTGTTTTTTTTTCGTGTGCGTGTATGATATGTTTTGTTTGGTTCTCTTTTTTTGTTGCATTTTGATTGACTTCAAGAAGATGCGTCGCCGCGATGCGGATGATTTTTCGAGCAGCGCTAAGTGATTCGCACATTGAGCGCGAATTTTAGAGTGTGCATTATGCAGATGAGATGAAGCGCACGGGGATGATGTTGCATCATTTAGAACGTAGTAGTGGCGTGAAGGAACTGCTTTGTATTGCCCGTTACTATGGTGATAGATATAAAGCGCTCATTGCGCTGCCGTCACTCGAAACGACTGCTAAGTGGGTCCGGTCATTATGTTGGCAAAAGCGATTCAAGATTCAATACACCTGATTCTTTTCGATATCCTTCGTATGGAATCGGAAACATGAAGATTCAAAAGAGTCATCTAAAGGGTTAATAACTGTATAAACCCCAAAAAAAGAACAACGTCGTCGAGAGATTCGGCTTTGAAAATATGTTTTCAATTTCTCAACAATATTCTAAATGGGATTCGAGAAGAAATCTGAAATGAGTCGAACGTAGCCGAAAAGCGCGTCAACTTCAAAAAGAAAAACAGACATTAATCTCAAATCGTGTTTATAACAATCCCTCGAAACTCAAAGGTTGAAGAACTCCAATAACCGCGTCATAATGGACTCAATTCCTAAAATAATAGTATTAGAGTGAACTAACGCCGGGAAAGAATCAAGTAAAAAAATGAAAACAATAAAAACAATTATATAAAAAGGGTCAACAGTAGCCAAAAAGCGGGTTACAATCAATTCAATTCCTAATAAATAGGATATAATAGGAATAGTAAATAGGAATAGTATAAGAGTAAAAAAAAAACATCGGGAAAAAGGAAACTCTAAAAGTGAGTTAAAATCATCTCTCAAAACAAATTAATCTTTAAAAAGTCCTAAAATAGTTGAATGGCATCGGAAAACGCATCGAAACAGAATCAACTCCTAACGCCGAAGAAAAATAATCAAACTTCACACTTCGACTCTCATATTTAGGAATTGACTCTCAATCATCAAAAAGGAATCAACTCTTGAAAAAATTGAAAAGCTGATCGTCGCCAAAAAGAACGTCATAATCTAATCAGCTACAACAGAGTAGAAATATGTCGGAAGCACCAATTCTTTAAAAAAAATATCAAATTTATTTTATTTAGTATGACGGCCTTAGTGGCCGTATTGTAAAATATCAAATTATTAATAACAAAAATTAAAAATTTCCCAACGAAAGTGAACTTTTGAAAATGATGAGAGTTTTGATCTTACTTCTCACAAAGAAGCGACTCTCCAAGTGTTGCTACGGGCATCAGGCTTTCTTTCTGCCTTTTTTCCCCCCGCCCGACTCTTTAAAAGACCGGAAACTATTGATATTTTAATGGATTTATTCCATTAAACTTTCGAAATTTCACCACTGATAGTTTCCGGTTAAAACATGTTTTAATACCAAGTGTGTACAATTCAGATATTGTTTTGTTTCCACAAACGCATTCAACAGCAAAGAGTCATACAATCAGATTTAAAAGATCCTTAACCCTCTTTGCAACGATTCTATTCTTGTGGCCTGCCACTAGTCTAGACGCTTTATTTACGATTATTTCCATGTCTCCAAAGTTCCAAGCCTCTTCCGATTAGGAGTTTCGTCGCAACAACTGCAACGGAATGACTCCCACGAATATAAAACGCGCCACTAAATGAAACGAGCCATTAAAACGGAAACACATCCATTGGTTTCATATAAACGTAAATTATCCACCGATTCACCCGCTGTAATTATCTAGCGCACAGCGAATCGAACGCCCACCACCCACGAGCGTAGGAGGCAGTCGTCGTAACCGTCGTCGTGGTCGTCGTCGTCGTCGTCGTCAGTTGATGGTTGTTTTTCGCTGCTTCTTAGCACAAAAACTACAACCTGCTGCAGCGCCACTAATAATCACCTTTTACTCCTCTAATCACTGTAAAAAAAACACCCTAACGATATCTTCCTATACCGGCCGTTTCGCGGAACGCAACCGGGGAGATCCTGTGACGGGCCGGGCTCATCTGCGTGCGTCAGTGCGTCGACGCGCCGGCCAGCGTAATTGCTTCAACGGCAAGCAATTACCAATTAAATCCACTCGACACGGTAACGCTGATGACCCATCGCTGTCCGGACGCCGCTGCCCGTCGTCGTAGTCGTCGCGGTGATCACATCTTCACCGTACGGAATTGTACCTTGTGCGGATCGCCTCAGAATTGACGGAATTCGGCGCTAGACGCTGCGCTGAAAAGCGTTCCAGAAATGACCGATTCCACCGGGGCAGTGGTTCAAATGGGACACGGAGTAGGAGCCGCAATTTGACTTCACATCCAATTACAACGACGCCCGGCGAGTAGTTGGAGCGGTTACTGTTACGATCATTTCTCGAGCTCGAGAAGATCGCCAACGAAACGCGCCCCACACGGCCGATAAGCCGTCCGTGAGTGTGTAAATACTGATAATTAAAAGCTTTCGCAAGGCAAAGCGAGCCCACCAGTCAAGATCTGGTTTGTACGGGATGAGCCCGCTGTAGCTGCCGTGGCTATTTGCGATCGCAAGGTGCTATTATCTGCATCTAATGTTGGCGTTTCCGCTTCTGGCTTTCATCCACTATTTTTAGTGTCACCTTTGACACGCGGGACCTGATACGACGGAAAGGTTCCACTATGGCACTAGCTGATGCCTCTGGAAGCAAATCTCGTGTCCGATAGCAACGCGGACCGATCAAGTTACCCAATTGTAATTAAAGCCGCCATTGCACCGATCAGATGCGTCGTGCGCAGCTGCTTCCTGACTCGTTTTCATTCCCCGGTCAGCTATAAAGTGATGTGAATTATGCTTTTATAGGTTTCTAATGATGTTGTCGTACCGATAATGTGGCATTAAAATGCAAATTTTACTACCGCATCTCCTTCCTGAGCAAGCGTTAGTGCGGTGATGGGAGACCTGGGAGTAAGAGACCTCAGTGACTGTAGCGGTAGCCACCCAAAGAAGAAAAAATGAGTCGTTGACACATGTAAAGATGGATCCGCGATGTTTTGGTTTTATCAGGTGTAAAGAAATGATCATCTGACGAGCAAAAACAACCACAAAAAAAACCCACCCGACGCTTGCTTATCTTGAAGGACGGATCTTCCGAGGAAGGTCCCACTGTGGGTGACTTTGTCTGCCTGAGCACAAACCTAACCACAACGTTGCGCGTGAGTTGTCGCTGCCCAGATCATCATCTCCGTAATGATGCACGACGCCACCAGCCGTCGTGATTTGTGATGCGGATTAGAGCAAGCCACCTGGATGTCACCTGAAGGGTGTTTTGTTTGAGCCGTTTGATGCAAACAGATGCTCGGATCGAACCATCGAACCTGCCCGTGGTCTGTGGCAGTGGACGTCGTGCGCAATGTTTGTCCTCCCTCCACTGGGACGCTCGCTCACCTTCACATACTTTACTATCAAACAGCGCTCGGTCGGTCGGTCACTCGGTCGGGCTCAACTATCACTGCGAAATTCACCCGTTCGGGGTCCATCCGGCAAACAACACTCCGGGCACTCCTCGCACTATCAGCGACGTTGACGCGTTGGAACTAATTTGTTTGATTAATGGTGTTATTTCGATGGCATTTGGCCCTCGCGCGGAGCAGTAGGATTTATGAACACATCAGGTTGGACCGGCTGGCGGCTAATCCGCATGCTTTCTCACATGATGTCAGAATCGTATCGGAACAATACATTCGCCGTATCATGCTCTGTGATGAGGTGAGTGTGTTTTTTTTTGCTGTTGTGTTTCTTCGTTTGCATAAGGATATACTACACCACCGGCACCGGTTGAATTGGCATCGCCATTTGCAGGTTTGCTGCAGGTCTGCCTTTTCTAGCTTCCAGCTGTCCCGGAGCAATAGACTTTAAATTTCACAATCCCCCGGAGACTCTCTAATGTCCTTCGATGCGTAATAAATCGACGCTCAACTCGGCGCTAGGAAACAACTGTCTCGGATTCGACAGGCGAACCAGCTGGCGTAGCAGCGATCGGTACCACCCAAGCGACAACCCATAAAGTGGCCGCGTAACGAGCGAACTATTGCCATCACAGAAACGCATTCACTGTGCCGCAATATACGTCCGCAAAACAAATGTTCCCAGCCGAACTATCCATAAAAATCACCGTCGCACTTAATGGACTCCCGCCGCCAAGGAACAGCGTCCGAAACGACTCCTCCGCACACAAGAAAAAAAGAGCCGGTGTTCTAAAAGCCACCCTCCCTCGATCGGGGCAACCGTATAAATATGCATTCTTTATGGGGACCAATTAATAAAACTGTCATCTGATTGATTCAATCCCTGGTGCCACACGCGTCCACCGATGCAGGCACATGGGGGCGCTCATCGCCTGGAGCCTGTCGTGTTGTGAAGTTTCGAGCCACAGAAACGTCCATCGCGCTGAGCGATGTGTATAAATTCAAAAGTTGTTTCTAGCCTGCACCTAAGGAACCCGTGTGTGTGTGTGTGTGTGCGACCTGCAACGCATTGTGCCCCCCCCCCCTCCGGTCTCGGAGGTTCATTATGGTCGCTTTTACAATCCGGAATCCGGAGGCGATAAACGATCGGTCAGATGGACGCCACCGCCGCAGATCGCGTACTGATCGACTCGTATCGTGGCGATCGACCGCCAAACTGGATTCTGGTAAAGTGCAAAACCTCGTACGCGTTTACACCTAATCCGACCGGGGCGGAGTAATTTGAGGCCATTACGACGCGCGCGGCCCACAGGCCCCGGCGGACCGAGACTCGGGCGCAAGTGCGCAACTAAGTACGCAGATCGCGCAGGTCTCCACTTAGGCGCGCACCCGCCCAGAGGGGTGCGGTTGTCAAATAGTGGAGTGTCATTGCCAACCCTCTACGAGTGTGTGTGTGTCCCAACGAGATTGGCACACTTTGGCACGCGTGTGTGGGTCTCGCCGCCTGCGAATCTGTCCTGGCAGACCGGTACCCACCTTGTGTCAATGAGTCTCATTAACCCGTAGGACGAAATGGCAGACCTTGGTCGAGCGGCGGGGCCGAGTGTGATGTCCAGCCCGGCTAGGGTTGGATGTTAACACGAAGGTCAAAAGCAGAACGAACAATGGATGAACAATTATAGTAACACCACGTGCAGTGGCATATTCGTTTGGAACCGGTAAGGTATCTCTCTCTCTCGCGCTCCAAGAACTCATGGTGATGATGATGACACCCATGACTTCATTTGGGTCAGTTCCAGCTCAGGCAGGAGAGCTACAGGAGAGTTGGCAAAAGGTGAATTAAGCCGACGGAGCTGTCACGACGCCAGGCAGATGGAAATGACACTAAACTTACGACTCCCAGTTGGGACAGCGTCCAGACGGAAAAGAAGTGCAATATCGCACCAAACGAACTTGAAACGACGTCTCTTATGGCAATCTTAATGCACCGACGGCTTGGCAGGAAGAAAGACGGCAGGTCTGGAATAATCCCACATCCCACTTTGGGGTCCTTCCGCCGCCGTAACTCCCGTTCACGCTTGGTGGTGAAATATTCCTTAATTAATGTTCAGCGTAGGAAGTGGGGATTAACGGATGGGCTCCAACGAAACGGGTCCAGCACGAGAGGATCTCCGAGGATCTTCATCGCGACGGAGTATTATTGTGCCGCAAGCTACGCTACTGAGGAAGAAAGTTGAACGGGACATTGCTTCAATTTTCTCGGTTAACTAAAACCAAATATTTTACCACACTTTAATACATTTTCCAGTGAACTCCACTCGCGCGATTTTAATAAAGCTCTAACGAGACTGCACCTGTCCATTAGGAACAGGATTAGACGCCGATTGGCATTTATAACCACCACGCCACGCCACGTGAACGGTGGCCAAATTGGCTAGTCCCAAGACCAATCGCGCCATAAATTTGTGCACCGAATCGCTTCGATTACTTACGGGATTTGCCTAAATGGATACGGTCGCCATTTGCATAAAATATCGCACCCGGCGCGCCACGGGTAGAAGATTACTATTGTTACCATTTTGGTGGCACATTACGTCGCGATAGGTGAACGGTGGCGATAAACGGTCTGAAGCTCGCGAGATGGAGGAGAGCGACCATACCGTTGATTTCACCGGTGGGAGTGATTTTGTCCATCATAGTAGGCAGGGTAGATCTGTGCATCGCAGTAGGTGTGGTGATGGGTTACTTGGACGACTAACCCGACTTCATTAGATGAGTTCATTCGTTTTTGATCGCATTACTAAACTAAACAGTGTTTTTCTTCAAATACACCTAAGAAAATTAATGACCAAGTGAAGAAATTTGACGAAGCTACTTTTCAAACCAGTCACACCCGTCTCGGAAGCGTTCCAAAAGGCCGTGCCAGGAAATACCAGAAGGATCAGCATTCCCGGTTTGACCCAGTCCTCTGAGGGTGGAAATCATCGGCACGCGATCGATCTCCAAACCATCCGGGAGAGAAGAGTCAATACGTTGCATAAATCACCGGCTGTCAGCTGAGCATTGGAACAACCCAGCTACCAGTCGGTGGCTACCTCTCACTGTGGGCGGCGATCATCAAGTCTCAAGGGTCGTACACAACAGAAGCACAACCATGCTGTAGTGGCATAGCGCCAAAGTTTTGCAAGCAATGTACCAGCAACCAGTACCAGACTGGAGTTAATCATAAAAACTGATGACGATGTGGATCGATGCGATTTTTTCGTTCTCTGTATTCTACTACCACGTTCAAACAGCGCATATCCGGTTATCATTGCATCGATTAGTGAGAGATTCAAATTTGGAACGCAGATTAGCAATTATTCATCATTTTGTACTGCCAAAATCGGAGAACATAGTTCCGAAAGAGATGTGTTTCGACATTAATTATATTATACAGCTATGATAATCTTCAATATAACGATGACCTTTCAAATCATGCATAAGCCTATGTCGTAAATGCATATCAAACGATATCCCCTCGCAAGGGAAAGAGAGTTTTTCAACCGGAACGATTTATTGCTCGTCCTTCGAACTGCTCCGTTTGGCACGAAACCAGAAAAAACAGAACATGCTATCGGGCGTAATTTGTTATCCGCGTGTCGCGTTTCCCAGACCAAAAGCGCCAATGTCAAACGGGGGTGGTCCACTCTGCTGTGCATGCGAGAAGACACAACAACATGGTGGAGATCGTTAATGTTTGGCGCCTACCAAAAATCGCACCACAGCGAAGGTGGGACCTCCAGACGGCGTAAACTATCCCGGTGGTGGCGACGACGACGACGACGGAATGAATCGTTTGAACTCTACCCCTCCACGGTCGGTTGTGTCGTAGCTCGCGACTTCCTTTTCGAGCGTCACTACAACCGGCCTAGCGAGGTTCGATTTTGCAACGCATCAACGCTCCGAACGGTGATCTTGCCGCGCGTGGGCGCACATTTGGTTCGCGAAACACAACGGCTGCACCTCTCTCTCTCTACTCCTTTTATTTGACCACACGTCGTCGGTCGCCGCGGGCTTTTATGAACTTTGCCGAATTTTATTTGCACACTTTACGATGCGTTCACACTGTTCCAAGCCGGCTGCGGGTTTTTTTAGGGTCGAATGATAGATCGTTAAGGAAGTCGCGAAAACGCGTCACTTTTGGGGGCGACGTGTGTTTAGAGCGGACGGAGGCTTAATATAACATTTTAATTGACTCGGGCGGCGGCGGCACCAAAGTGAGCCGTCGGAACGACACCGGCTTTAGGTGTTGCGGTAACCTTGCAGCGAATGGGCCGTTTGTCCTAAGTGGCGCACGGTCCTTGGAACGTCGTTCGATCGTTTGTCAATATTAATTCTAGCTTTTGCGGGCGTTCGAGAGGATCATTATGTTGCATTGGTTGTTGTACTTATACGGACGTATACTGACTCGCTCTCTTGAACATTGTCTTCCCCATACGCAGAGATAATCTGTTCCGGTTCTCGTTGCGCCTGGAAGAGATCGAGCGTGCGCCGTGGGAGGTGCCGGCGAACAAGCGCGCACTCTGCACGCAGAAGGGCCAAACGGAGGAAGCCTGCCGGAACTACATGATGGTGCTGCAGAGCTACGGCAGCCAGGTGTACGCGTGCGGCACACACGCCTTCTTTCCCCGGTGCACCGTGCGCCACATGGAGGACCTGTCGGTGATCCGCAACGACGACGGTGTGGCCAAGTGTCCGTTCAACCCGAACGCCAACATGACGGCGCTGATGTCGGAGTCGGGCCAGCTGTTCGTCGGCTCCACGACCGACTTCTCCGGGTCGGACTCGGCCATCCTGCGCTCGGACATCACGCAGAACAGCTCGCGGATCCTGCGCACGGTCCAGTACAACTCGCTCTGGCTGAACGAGCCCCAGTTCGCGGGCAGCTTCGAGCACGGCGGCTTCATCTACTTCGTGCTGCGGGAGGCCGCCCTGGAGTACATGAACTGCGGCAAGATCGTGTACTCGCGGATAGCGCGCGTGTGCAAGAACGACCCGGGCGGTACGCTGGGCATCCTGAAGGACAACTGGACGTCGTTCGTGAAGGCCCGCCTGAACTGCTCGCTGCCCGGTGACTACCCGTTCTACTACAACGAAGTGCAGGGTATGGTGTACTCGCACGACGAGGGCGTGCTGTACGCGACGTTCAACACCCCGGAGTAAGTATGCGTCGTATGGGACGTGGAAAGTTCCGATCTGACCCACCGCATCCCTTCTAACCCACAGGAACAGCATCCACGGTTCGGCTATCTGCGCGTACAACATGTCCGCCATCCAGGCCGCGTTCGACGGGGCGTTCAAGTACCAGGAGTCGAAGGGTGCCGCCTGGCGCGGTCAGGAGGTCGGCAACCGGGACCACTACGAGTGCCGCGAGGTCGGTGCCACCGGCCGCCACATGTCGCTGATCGAGTCGTCCAAGTACCAGCTGATGGACCAGGCGATCCAGCCGATCACCGGCCGCCCGCTGTACCACACGGCCCTGGAGCGCCTGAGCCACATCGCGATCGACGTCATCCCGACCAAGCTGCACGAGCGCGTCCACATCATCTACGTCGCGACGAACGGCGGCACGATCAAGAAGATCTCGGTGCTGCCGCGCACGAAGCACACGTGCGTGATCGAGATCTGGCAGCCGGAGGAGCGCCCGGAAACGCCGGTCAAGGTCATGCAGTACGTGAAGGACACGGAGTCGCTGTACGTCGGGACGGAGCGGGCGCTGATGCGCATCCCGGCCAACCACTGCGGGCGCCACCCGTCCCGGGCCAGCTGCCTCAACTCGATGGACCCGTACTGCGGCTGGAACGAGCTGCAGGAGGCGTGCACGGTAGCGCCGAACGGCGACACGCTCGCTCGGTACTGGGTGCAGAATGCGACCGAGTGCCCGGTCCTGACCGCGCCCGTCGACGGCGGGTGGTCCGCGTGGTCCGGGTGGTTCCGGTGCGCCCAGTCACCGTCGGGCGGCGCGACGGTGGCGCCCGCCGCCGGCGACGACTTCGGCGCGAACGCGGACACCTGCCAGTGCCGGACGCGCACGTGCAACAATCCGCCGCCGAAGAACGGCGGCGGCGGCTGCACCGGGATGCACATCGCCGTCACCAACTGCACCGTGCACGGCGGCTGGACGGAGTGGTCGGCGTGGTCGGCCTGCTCGCAGACGTGCGGCATGGCGGTGAAGACCCGGCGCCGGACGTGCGGCAACCCGAAGCCGGCGCACGGGGGCCGCGTGTGCGTCGGGCCGGACCGGGCGGAGATATACTGCTCGCACCTGCCGCCGTGTCCGGCCCCGAAGCAACCGCCGGTGGATGGCGGGTGGGGCCCGTACGGGGACTTTGGCGAGTGTTCGGCGGTGTGCGGCAGCGGGTTCCGCATCCGGCGCCGGAAGTGCGACAATCCGGTCCCGCAGAACGGCGGCATGGACTGTTCGGGCTGTCACTTTGACTACGAGGTGTGCAACACGCAACCGTGCCCGGATGTGCGCAAGGCCGGCACGTGGACACCGTGGCTGACGGTCGCGAACGGGACGATGGCGGGCGGTGGGTACGTGGAGAAGCGGTTCCGCTTCACCTGCAAGGCGCCGATCGCGGACTCGGCACTGCTGAAGATCACGCCGAAGGAGGAAGTGCGCGTGTGCCAGACGGATGGGTCCTGCCAGCGGTCGGTGGATCCGAGCGCGATTGCGCCCGGGCTGGCCGGTGGCGCCGATGACGCCGAGGATGGGTGGAGCGAGTGGAGCTCGTGGAGTCCGTGCAGTGCGTCGTGCGGGGGTGGCTTCCAGCATCGGACGCGCACCTGCGAGAAGCCGGAGTGCGCTGGTTTCAACAAAACGCGCCGAGCTTGCAACACGCAGCCCTGCAAAGGTGAGTGAGGTAGAGCAGGCGGGGAGCGACATCGATGGCTAATGCGATGGCGTTTGAATGTGTCCGCAGGTGAATGGGGTTGCTGGACGGATTGGTCACCGTGCTCGGTTAGCTGTGGGGCGGGCACACGGTCCCGATCGCGCCAGTGTCTCTCGATGTCGGGCAGTATCACACCGGAGAACGACTGCGAGGGTAAGAGCGTCCAGTACGAAAGCTGCGACATGCCCAGTTGTGACTGTAAGTATGAGAAGAACGGGTAGATTATGCCTTTCGAAGTGTCTATAACTCTCGATCTCCTGTTTTCACCTTGTAGCGTTCCTTGGATGGGGCGAGTGGAGCGAATGGGCACCGTGCAACGCGGACAATGAGAAGATTCGCACCCGCATCTGCCTCCAGCCGCATTCCGTTTCGTCCACCGGTGAGCTCATGTGCCAGGGCAGCGATCGTGAGCTGCGCAAGTGCAGCATCGAACAAACAAATGGTGAGTAGTGCACGCAGTGGTGAGGCAATCATTGAGCTTGTCATTATGGTCACTCGTCGATAGTCCATAACATCTTCCTACCGAGTGACAAAGAGGGCTTTGTTAGATTTGGATAGGGTCTATGTCTCAGAGGCACTAGGACAATGCATGTTGGTAGTACAGGAGAAGCTTCCTCAGTTAGAGATATGTGCGATTGGCCACCAGCATCCTTGCACAACTAAGTTGATGTTCAAATTGACCTTTTATCTAAAATAGGCGAAATTATGAATGATTTCAAAGGTGCGATCACCTGTCAGTACGCCAGCCCACGTAGGCTATTAGTGTTTGTTAGTAACTCACTCCTCTAGTAGACATCCGTCATATAGGAGAGCCGCAAGCCAATAACATGTATGTCATCAGCGTATGTCATGATTTGGTTCGACTTATAGAAGATGATCCTTGAGGTTTCCAATCCCATTGGGAGAGCTTTTGTTATGCTGCCGTATGTGGACTTGATTTCGATGAAAATGTGGAAGCTAGCCTTTACGGTTAGTGAATGTCTGCTAATCCATCGCATTTCCTCCCCACAGATGTTCCACTGCCACCGGCGGCCGTTTACGTGTCCTCCATCTCGGCCATCCTGATCGCCGTCCTGGTGACGATGCTGGTGTGCTGCGGCGTCAGTATAGCCGGCACGGTGATGTACATGAAGAAGAAGACGAAGGGCCTGAAAGCGATCCAGGGTTCACCGTGCTATGGTTCGTACCCGAACCAGTACTCATCACTGCCCACTAAGGACGTGAGTATGAAGATAAAAAAAGATAAGTTCCAGTGGGCAGCTCTCGATACACGGCCCGATTTCTTCTCCTCTCCCGCAGTACTCCGACGGTAGCCAGAAACCGAAGCGTCAGTCCTCGTTCAAGGCTGCCAGCCGGAACGACGCTAGCGGTTCGAAGCTTTCCAACGGCACCGGCACGCTGGTCAAGTCGATCAACGTGAACGGTGGCCCGCTCGGCAACAACACACCGAAGATTCTCTCGAAGTCGTTCAACGAAACGGACACGGCGACGATCAAGCGCAACTCGCACGGACCCAACAACATCCGGCACGCCCGCCAGCTCGAAATGGACGAGGACAAGTACTGACCGAACGTGAAGCGACGGTCCGCGGGGTGGGGCAAGTGCCGCGCAAAGAGTCGTTCGTTCGCGAAAGGATTGGGAACGGTGGAAGAGGAAACGGAATGACTCGGAGGAGAGCCGGAGGAGGAGAATGGTTCGGGGTGGGACCGTTTTGGTACTGCTGCAAGATCGAATCTAGTTGGTAACAGAGAGCAGAGTATTAGAGCTTAATAGGGAATCCAAACGATTGTTGATGGACGGCCGAGAAGTGAGTGGTAGGAGAATCATATGCAATGCCGACGTGTGCCATTAGTATAAATGTGTTTATCTCGTGCGATGGTCAAAAACTGACAAATTAACAAGTATGTTTAGATAGAGCTTGCATCAGAAAGGGAGCATTCCCTTTCCTGCTTCTATATTGTAAAGGAGACAGACAGGTAGACTTAGTACGTAAAACAGGTGCATTAGGTTCGTGCAAACGAGAAGAAATCAAAGCAGATAGGTTTAATTTTAAGTACAGAATAAGCTACTGATTCGGTGGCCCAAGTATTGGGCCACCTGTTGCCCGGGTAGCTCATATTGAGCGTAGCAATAGAGCAGTCATTTTAGCATAGCATTTCCTGCATTTTGAAGCCCTCCCGTGTTAGAAAAAAAGTGAAAAAGTAAATCAATTGAAGGGCATCGTCGATCGTCGAATCGCAACCGCTCGATCGCAGATGGGCCAAAACAAACGAAACAATCAAAAAGACTTGAGCAATACGGAAAAGACAGCGATACGTGTTTAGCGAGATTAGGTTTAAGTAGGGTAGCGTAGCGTAAGTGTGCCCGACATTTTATACGGCTAAGTTGTTGAAGCTTCCACTACTAACGATGTGTTCGATTTCGACGTTGACTTAAATAGTGATAAAACAAACTGTAACGATAGAGCATTGTTAAATCAATCCAACCGCGGTTCTGAATAAAATTGGCAATTGAGAAACGAAAATTGGCACGCCTTTTATGTGTGGGGGTTGAGGAACACTGCATTCATATCACATTTGAGAGCTTGGATCCACCTCCAGAGTGCCATGCTCCCCTGTGTCGATTCTGTGGAAAAAATCAATCCGATCGATACGTGTTTCCAGCGATCTTTTTCGATCCCGTAATGAACACGCAAAGTAACAGGAGAACATCCACCGGGAGAGGCATCCCATGTTGGACGCTCTACTAACAATTGTTCTCCTCTCACTCTCACTTTCGGGTGATGATCGATGACAGCCTCAATCACGGTGGAGATCGTTTCATCCGCTCACTATGGACGATTCGCGTTATAGATAAAGGACAAATGTGTGTTGGACCGAAAAAAGACATAACATGTTAGTAATTTTTGTCACAATATGCGATATTGAATCATGTCCTTTTTGGGTGAAACAACTTTCAAAGAACATTTTCAACCTTATTTAGTATAGGGTTTTTGTACACTTGTGCTTTAAAAAACGAAGAATCTTGTGTTCTCTAAAGGCACCTAATGTTCTAAACATGCTTTATTATTTTTAACAACTTATTAATTCAAATGTAAATAATAAATTGAATTGATTCAATTCATTTTTACCAATCTAATTAATCAAATGAACTTAATTGAATTGATTAATAGATTAATTTTTTTATTCAATTTATTTCATTTATCCTACGTTTAGATTTACATTCCAAGTAGACAAACCATCAGTTACGAATGAATAATATTTCACTATTATTATTGGAAGCGGTTCACTTTTTTACATTGCTGTAATACATCAAATAATGCGATATGACTGATATGGTTGACACCCAATCAATGAATGAAATTACAGGATGTTTCATTGAATTGAAATCCATTGAACCCATTGAAACTGGAACTTTTTCAACATTGGATGGTACCGATTTCATTTAACTGAGGGAACTGTTCAAAACTGGATGAAAAATCCTGTATCTACCACGAAAGTATTATTAAATGATCAAATTGATCAAATAGAATCAAATTGTGAAAACATCCGTTTCTGGCTCCAAAAAAGTTGTGCAAAAACTGAATAAATAGGGAAATATCGATTTACCAACTTGCTGTAGAACACCCATTCACCAGACTGTTCCAAACATTTAAACAATAGAATCAATTTCCGGATTGCATCATCCATCAATCGTTGCTTCATCATTAGATAACCATCGTTACGTCGCTTGGAATAATCATTCTGAATTAAAAACTACTAAAGCACAATAAAAGAACAATGCACTAGAGCTGGCTCTAATGTCGTCCTCTCCGCATGCACCGGCCATCGACGAGACTCACTGACCCTTTCTAATAGTCCGATTAGAGATGTGTTTGATTCCGCAAGTCACAAGTTTCATAATAAAATAAAATAAAATCAATATTGACGTGTGCGCTATCACAGCGTACGCCGGGCGTTTTGCGTACTTTCGCACTGGATTAATTGCACTTTTGCTTGGCTTGCCGATGACGATTCCATTTCCGTTGTAAAACAAATATTCCACCCTTGCTCACTGTACGCGATGATGCGTTTGCGCACCAGCCATAACAACAAATCGAGTCACCCGCGTAATGGCCCCGGCGAAGTGAAAACAATTTACAGCGCAAGCCCGTCTGTTCTGCTGATTAGCCGCGTGCACGGTAGCGTTCCTAGGACCACGCGACAACTGGTTGTTCCGTTGCGTTCTCCTCGCAAGTCATCCTCAACGCTGTCCGACATCTGTCCGACCCAACCGCCGACCGACTCGAGCATGGGCCAACGATAAGTAGCCCAGAGAAAACTAGAAATCGTGACAGATCGGACCTCAGACGTCGTTCAGATACCGAAGCCGGTGCAGGCGTGTCGTGCGAGTAATAGACGTGTTGGTACAACTGCCGCAGCGCATCGAAGTAGGCGAGTCGAACGGTGGGGACTGTACAGAATGGCTGCGCACATAAACGGAGATACGGTGGAGCAGCAAATCCAGTGCCAGCTAAACGATAGTGCAACGACGAATGCTCCACTCAGCCCGGAGGATGAGTGGACCATTCTGGAGCGTGTGTTCCACGTGCTAGCCGACGAGGGCTATCTCGGTCCCAGTACACACGAGAAGCCGGTGGTCGCATTTGAATATCCGGACGATCTAAAGGTACGTCAGAAGTTCATTATGTATGCGTGTCACCGTTGCGCGATTTTTTGCGTCACTTTAAGCATTCCCGCATGCGCGGATCGCCAATTTCATTCAGAAGCAAGTGTTCGCACAAGCAAACACCTACAGGGAGAGAACGAGAGATAATGGGAAGTTGCCTTGATCTTGGACGCGAAGATGACGCTCGTTGTCTGCCGTCTGATCACCTATCGTCTAATGTCTGACGTGATGGTAAATGTGTGATTTAGGGTGGTGTAGATAAAAGGCTAACGACCGCTTGGACACACCGCCAAGCTATCTCTCCCCGTGGCAAGACACAAGATGATGACGAGTACACGATAGCGATTACAAGAGATACAGCGCGGGAAGCCGGTTTGCTTCTGAAGGGCAACGTATTGGACCGCACTGACCATTACTACCAGCCCTGATGGATGCCCTGTTTTGCTCTCCACAGCAACTAATCCACTTCCCGATGGACGAACAGACGCCGAGCAGTGCGGCAACGGTGGAGCGTATCATCCGGCAAGTGCTGTACTATTCCGTCCGCACCGGCCATCATCACTTCCACAATCAACTGTTCGCCGGTGTTGATTCGTACGGACTGGCCGGAAGCTGGATTACGGAGGCACTCAACACGAGCCAGTAAGTATGGGAGCGAATTCTGAGTTTGCGTTGATGTTTGCGAAATCTTTGCGGTGATCTTTCAGTAAACAATAGCTTAGGTTTGGAAGAGGATTTATATATATCCTTACCATTCCTCACACGAATGAGCCACACCTGCTAATGTTAAGATCGGAAATAAAACCTTTTATCTTACATATTTTGTCCACCACATCTAAAGGTACACATTCGAGGTGGGACCCACATTCACGCTGATCGAGGACGCGGTGATCGAGAAGTGCTTACGGCTGTTCAATTTCGGAGAGGGCGATGGCATCCTCTGCCCTGGTGGTTCCATGTCCAACATGTACGGTATTGTTGCGGCCCGATACCGCGCCGTTCCGGATGTCAAGCGTACGGGTGTCACGAATCTGCCCCAACCGTTGGTGGTGTTCACGTCCGAGGATGTACGTAGAAGTTTCTTTCAGCACGTCACAATCATCACGTTAACCCTCCTGTGTCTCGGCCACTACAGGCTCATTACAGTATCACAAAGGCGGTCCACTGGCTCGGAATCGGACTGAACAATCTGGTCAAGGTGCGGAGTGACCACCGGGGCCGCATGATCCCGGAAGAGCTTGAAAAGGCGATCGAATCGGTGCTCGCTTCGGGCCGGAAACCTTTCTTCGTCAACGCCACGGCCGGCACGACGGTGCTCGGTGCGTTTGATGATTTCAATCTCATCGCGGACGTCTGCCAGCGGTACGGGCTTTGGATGCACGTCGACGCGTGCCTCGGTGGCACGGCTATTCTCTCGCGCCGTCACGCTCATCTGCTGAGTGGCGTTAGCCGTGCACAATCGCTCGCCTGGAATCCGCACAAAACGCTCGGCGCCCCGCTGCAGTGTTCGGTTTTTCTGATCAAGGAACGCGGCCTGCTGCACGAGTGCAATGCCGCCAAGGCGGACTATCTCTTTCAGCAGGACAAATTTTACGACATTTCGTACGATACGGGCGACAAGAGTGTGCAGTGTGGGCGAAAGGTTGATGCGTTCAAGTTTTGGCTCATGTATAAGGCGCGCGGTGCGGTCGGACTCGAGGCGCTGGTGGACAACGCGTTCGATTGTGCGCATGGATTAAACGAGCAGCTTCGCAACAGGACCGGATTTCGGCTAGTGCTGGAAGCGTATCAGTACACAAACATCAGCTTCTGGTACGTGCCAACGTGGATGAGGGTTCACGAAGCGGACCAGGAAACTGCCGACTGGTGGCAACGGCTGTACAGTGTTACGGCCGACATAAAGGAGCAACTGGTTAAGCGTGGTACCATGCTCATCGGTTACGTCCCATTGCTGCACAAAGGTATCGGGAATTTCTTCCGCATGGTGGTCACGTGCCATCCGCGGCCAACTGCCGAATCGATGCAGTACGTCATCGATGAGATTGAGCGTGTCGGTGAGGAACTGCCACGAAAGGGAAGCTATTAACTACTAAGGTGAAGCGTACTACTACATTACACGAACCGTTTACTGAAATGAACACAAAAGCCGCAGCATTTTAATGACATAAAATGAATGGTTACAAAACTGAGATGGTACAAAATTGACGTTTAAACCTAGAACGATTAAAACCTGTTTGCTTACACGATTGCAGTTGGCTGCGGTATTCTTGAGAGTGTGGGAATTGATAGCACATCCCATCACTCTCCAACGATCCATAAGGCCATTCCAAAGCTATTCCGAAAAACGTATCGCTTCAACCCACAAACTGTATCCAGTGCCTACTATCTTCGATCACAAGCGAGATTAGTTTTTCCAGAAGTTTGGATTTTGTTGCAACCTACGCTCGAAGTTGGTGTACCACGTCTGCACGGTCGAGAGGGGCACGAACGTTTCGTTCGGTGCTGGCGTCATCTGACTCTGCGTCACCGAGAAACTGCTGACGAAGTTGAAAAAGTTTTCCAGAATCTTCTGACCGAACTGGTAGTAGGTGCTGGATGTGGTCTATTATGAAAGGAAATTGAAGGACAATCATTACATAAACATTCCGGATGGTCGTTATCACATCAGAGCTGGCTGTGACTTACCGTTGACGGGGTTTGCTGGATGAGCGAGCTTTCTGGTTCAATGGACACGCCGATCTGTGCGATGTGCGATATGGGAAGATTGCTACCGAACACATTGCTCATCATCGAACTTTGGGTGGATATTTCATCGAGCTTTTTGAGCTGAGATATTTTGAAAATTGCCGATGGCTTCGAGTTGGAGATGTAACCGAGTAGCTGCCAGTTCGGAGGAGCATTAGGATCAGGCCAGCTGAAATATACTGCGGGAGAAGAAGAGCAAGCAGGCAAACAAGATTTAGTTTTTTTTCTGGGGCCTACAGAAGAAGAAAACTTACCTCCGCCAGCCATTCCCTCCGGAAATGGGGTGGTTCCGGTCAGAAACACTACCACATGGTTAACGTTGTCCGCATCCGGAATGGTGATAAGGAAGTGGGAATCACTGATCTGCTGGAAATCGGTTTGTACCTGTTCGGAATAACGGATGCTAGTGAAAATGCCGGTATGTTTGTTTGCCACGCGGGGTAAAATTGTTCTCGAACTTACCAATCTGCTGGATACGATAACTCCTAGAGCGTCTAGCATTTTTACGCACAATCAAAAGTCTTCTACTATACACAACTCTTATTTATCGCGTTATTTCGGTACAGAATATAAGTATGCACAATATTTTAACCACAAGATGCCTAAAATCCACAAACCGATGTTTTCATCGCTTTCTTTTTTTTGCGTTGTTTTGGTTCGTGAGTTTGTTGTGACAGCAGACAGCGCTCTCTGTACCTCAGAGTGCGAACTACATCTGTCAAACGCGACGACTGTCAAACAATTGTGATGAATGTTTTGTTGTCAAAATAGAAAAATCGAATTTTCAAGACCGCGACCGAATTAGTGCTCCCGATGAACAATTCGTCCCGTATTTTACTGTAGAACGGGTGCCCAGTGCTAGTTTTAACGTGTGCTTCCCGACGACGACGCAGGATTTCGAAACAAAATGCCGGTTTGTGCCGTTTCCCATTGCACCATGACATCATTCCCAAAAGTACACACACCGATTTGCTCATCCCCATGCCTCTTGCGCTCTCTGTGTATCTTTCCGTAGGAGGAAGCGATAAAAAATGAAGGTGAAATCGAAAACGTTCGAGTCGTCGTACGGGTCCGGCCGATGGACAAAAATGAGCTCGATTCCTGCAGCCAGAACGTAATCAAGGTGGACAAATCGAACCGGAGCATCACGGTGGTCAAACCGAACGCAAACTCCAGCGAGCCACCGAAGGTGTACTACTTTGATAACGTTTTCGGCGAAGATTCGACACAGGTGCGTTATCCAATTGCTTTGTAAATCCATGCGGACCCACTCGCGCCCCACCACCACCGAGCATGTGGCTCGGTAACGTAGCGTAAGATGCGGCCCACAATTATGATGGCTTGAGTGGCTCCGAGTGGTCCACCTTCTGCTCTGCTTCGAGCGCGTTACGTTTCCTTTCTCTTGCGTGTGTGTGTAATGGCCATTTCGGTCCGCAGGTTTGCTTTCAGGTGTCCGTTTTGTGGCATTGTTTGCCTTTGCTTGAACCTGCTATTGGTTCGTCTGTACTGAGTTTATTTTCGCTCGATATATGTTGCAGATGGCAATGTTGGCTCCTTCAAGGCCGGATAGTGAACTGCTTTGAACTTGTGCCATCTGTTACATTAAGAAGTAATAGAACGAAAGATTTTAATTGAAAAATGTTTTCGAAAAGTCATAAATATTCCGTACGGTTGGAATAAATTGTCAGCTAATTTTTAAATTATTATGTTAATTCAAAACTCCGCCTGATCGACGATATTGAACCCGGGTGCTGTAGGACAATTCCAACTCATTTTCTTTCTGCTTTCGGATTGTATTAAATATCAACCGCACACTCTTGCGACAAATATGTGTATTTATTAGAAAATTGGATGATGGTTTGAACAATAGTACTGTATCGTACGCGTAATGCAATGGGCTTGTTTGTAATCGTAACATAATTTGTACAAGAAGGACAAATACTGGTTGGTCCATCTTATTTCATTACTAATGTAATTTAAATTATGGCTGTTGAAGAGAAAAACACTCGCTGCGTTATCCTGCACCTTTCATCATCCTTTCGATCGCGTGAAAGGTGTGAAATTTGTGCGGATTCTGTTTCCAATTCGTTAACGGATAAAAACGAATCTTATGTATCTACTAAGTGGTACAAGTTAAGCATAAATAAAGATTCTCCAAAACGTAAACCGGTACTCGCGGTGCATCTCCGAAGCGTGTTCGGCTGCCCGCTACAGTTACTTACGTTCTAATATTTGGTAGATTAGTTCCTCACTCATCTCAAATGCCAACCAACGATTCGATGGCAAGAGAATTGGGAAAGATTCGTGCGTGAAGATCGATTGCTTTGAATGGGACAATGCTAAGAAAGTGGATGGTCGTGAAATGGTAAATGTCTGTAAAATGCATTACAAAATTACTCTTTTTAAGAAATTTGAAGCTCAAATGCTCTGGACGGTGTAGGTGAGTGGTAGATTCGTATGGACGGTGTCATCACTGGGTCACTTGAAGGAGGGATCCAGTGTTTGTAAATCTACACCGGAAAGTGTAGCTAAACGATAGTTTGGCTTGCGTAGCTCGTTTCTCGATATGTACAGGTAGTTTTTTTTTCGAAAAAGACGTATAACGTATTAGACTTACGAGCTAGTGGATGGAAGAATGTTATGATCAAGTGATATTAGCTTAAGGTATAGAGTTAGTAGCAAAAAATCAACCTGCCCTGGGTTTTACTCGATTTCACCCTTCATACCGAGACGCACGGTTACGATCAGGTCGATCAAGTAGAACAGCGCACCGACCACCGCAACCGAGCCGGCACCGCAGAGGAAATCCATTCTAGAAGAGATTCAAATGCGAGAGAGAACACGTTAGAAATATTGCTAAACAGTTCGGAGCAACCACCCGTCGCCCAGCTCTACCTTTGCGTGTTCGGAGGCCAGTAGTTGCGGTTTTTCGTCTGCGACCAGTCGTTCAAGATGCAGGCGGCCGTCGCCAGGTACAGGACGAAGCCGGTCAAATTCAGCAGCGAGCTCAGCTTCCACGGAAAGCTGCGGAAAGTGCGAAATCGAACAGATCAGTCAGCATTGGATCGCCGTCGCTCTGTCAGCCGCGCACATACTTGTCTCGAATGACCTTTCCGAACAGATAGACCACGGAAAAGACCAGGAACGTGGCGAAGGTGGCGTAGGCCAGCGCGACGGTGCGCGGTGAGATGAACACGCGCAGCCGCGAGTTGTGGGCCGGATCATCGATCAGTCCGATGCAAACGATTGCGACAGCCTGCAATTACAGCACAAATGGCGATGTAGAGTGGGGGTTTGCCTCTAAGATCAGCGTCAGTTCAGTCGGTTTTGCAGCTTTAAAAATCGGTATGGCACCACGGGTACACGGGAAGCGGGACGTGCAAGAATGCGGAGCGGTGCGGAAGAATATCGCCACTAGAACGACGCTAATTACGCGCCCCGCCAATCTTTGCCACCCCATCTGGCACCGAACCGAGCTGAAGGAATGCGGGTGTGTGGGAAGGAACGTGCCGGATGCCGGGTTGCGATGGGTGGGTGCTTCCTCCCGTCCGGGGGCACATGTGAGAAGTCGTTTGTCGTCGTTGACTCATACCGGCGGCATGAGCGATGCATTTTGCCCGCCGGGACCATTAGCTGAGCCGTGAGAAAAACCGCAGCTGGAGATGGAGCAGTGGAATCTTACGTTTTTGCCATCTCCAGCGCGTCATTGCGTCGATTGTGTTTCACTCTTTCAAGACAATCGATATCTTTCATCTGCACCTCGGGCAATAAGTTGCTGGTGGAGGAGGGAGGCTCCGTGTGTGTGTGATTTAATTGCGATGTGGTGCTGCTATTACGCTGCAGTTTGCTGCTACTACTACGGAGCTGCAGCTGCCGTTTGTTGCATAACGCATGAAGCCGCTTGGAAGGTTCTCGTTTCCGCTCTTACAAACAAACAAAAAACACACACACGCATCATCCAGAGGCGAAGAGGCGTTTCGAAGAACTTGCTAGACTCGGTCGCGACTTGTTCCACTGTTCTAGATGTCTAGAGCCGCGCCGTTCCAATTGAACCCGTCATAAACGTCCTTACCGAGACCCACCTGACCTATTGACCGAACTATTTAAGCCGGCTGGCGTAATCGTTTCAATTTGTGCAGGGGTCTTACCAGCTCGAGCAGCTTCAGCACCGGCGGCAGAAACTTTCCCGCTCCGCTGCTGTTGAAGTACTCCTTGCGCATGCCACGATCAGCCTGATCCGCACCGTGTTCCGCGTTTGCCATCGTGAGCCGTGAGATTTCTAGCCGCGAATTAGAGGGAGACCGGGGAGGGAGGCGAGCAAAGAAAGAGACAAATTAGTTTACATCGCTACCGGACATGTCGATCGGTGATTTGTTTTGCCAATCCAGAGTACACATCTCGAACTAGCCGTGCCGCACTCGTGAACCAAACGTTGTCTGTTGTTTTTGCTTCAATGTGCGATCGTGCGATCGTGCGCTTTCAAACATAATTAAGCGGTTAACTTGTTATGATTGGAACGGATTGTTTTGTGTTTCGTTTCATGTTTTCGGGTAAATTGTTTCTGTTCTTCCACCCAGAGGATCACGCTCTGCCTATCAGCTGCGGTTTAACACGTTAATGATGTTTTTCGTTGTCTTGTTTTCGTGTGCCCTAAACGCAACAGCAATTAATCGTCAACTTGGCGTAACTGTGAAGAAACATTGTTCCGCAGCAATGGCACCGCGGCAAGGTTCGTTGCGTAGGAAATTAGTGGTAATTGAATAATTGGCTCGCTCAGACTCAAGCCAGGAAGGGTGCTGCTGCATACAAGGGCGACAATTTCAGAACGCAAATGTGGGACAACGTGCTTTGTCGAAAACACCGTGTCTGTTAGGGTGTTAGGAAGTTTTAAGGTTGGTTCGGTGTTCTGCAGTCGAAATCTTTGCGTTTAGTTGGATTAGGAAAGCACAGTTTAGCACAGCGTGTGTCGCAGCGGTGGATCTCTGATCCTTCGCTCGCATACTCTACCTATGTTCATGGTAGCAAACAACTGTCCTTCCTACTGTCCCCTCTCAAACGAGCGTTTCTACCACTGTTATGATGAATGAAGAGAACCATGTTAGAGACGATGGGGAAGGCACAAGCAACACAGCAATGTAATCTTAAGCCCCCTAATGATACGACACAATCACGACGCGCAATACACGTGCAACACTCCTCAGCGTGTCGTACTCTCGTACCCTTTTCAGGAGCTTTTGCTGGCAACGCTTCCGTTCCACCCTCACTGGCCGGTGGACCCTCGGCACTCTTTTGATTGCGAGAAAACTTCGAATTGCCCATCGCGGCGAATTGTGGAGGTGGATCGTTTTGGGCGCGGTCACTAACTTCCGACTTATAAACCGGCGGCGTATCCGTTGTCTATGACCACCGGCAACTGACTGACGGACGGGCTGTCTGACTCGACAGGAGTTGAGTGCTTGCGAGTGTAAGCGGTGACAACGGCATGCCATCGGCGGATGAATATTCAGCGCCTGTGACGATCGGTGCTAACCAGCGCCACACGACTCGTGTCGTTGTATGCAATCGCCAACGCTGCGAAGCGTTGCGTTCTTGGCCGCATGTCCGCAGCATCGAATGTATTGATTGCCGTGACTAACTGTTCGTTGGTGCCGAGTGCACGGAAGCAGTCGCTGCCGTTCTCTGTTGTCATTTTCCCTATCTTGTTAGTGTATCGCTGTGAACCGAGGTTTCTCATCGACTGCATCTTTAAATATGGTGCCTACAGCACCACCAAGGGTCGCTGTTAGCGTTGGGTCTATAATTTGAAAAGACTTTCTCTTCAGCGGGCAGACCCATTCACCGGCGCCGGCTCACCGCTGTTGGTTAATTTGTGCGCGCCAACGGCGCGAGTTGTAATTTCTACATCTTATGACACCGGCGCAAGAAGCATAGAAACCGCTCCGGCCTCGGGTCGAATCGACGAATCGAGCCCGCGGTTTGTTTGTCGATCGGTTATGATCGGTTTCCCGTTTCGCCATCGCGATCGGCATGTGTGCCTCGGCCCCCATGTCAACATTTCCCTTCCTGTAGCCAAGTCCGGACAGAAAAACCTGTTTTTTGTAAGTCACTTCTTTTTTCAGCGGTGCATCGCGCGATGTTTTGACGCCCCCTCCGGGACGCTGCAACACGCGGCATTTGTTTGCTGTTGTCACACCCGCAGCGGAAGTTGGGCAGATAGGCAGTGCACCATACCAAGAGAAGGTGCAAATGGCACTTTTTGCCCAGTTCGCCATGCAGCAATACCTCCATCACTAGGGTTTTTGTTGTGTTGTGTTGTGTGCAATGCTTTTTCTATTGATTGATCCCTTGACGGCTGCCATTATGTTGGCGACCCAGGAACCAGGAGAGTAACGAGCGAAAGTTGTGAATGTGTGTAAAAAAATGGGAAAATAACCACATTGCGCATTACGGTAGCGTAATGGGTCGTCCTAATGATGGGCCTGGGATGGATGCAAATGTGGTTCCCAGTTTCGAGAGAGTGATTAGAGACCACATCGCATCGGAGGACGCAATCGGTTCACAGATCGTCTTACGTAATCCGCGCGAAGACGCAAGTTTATTGTTTTCTTCTTGTGTGTGCGCGCGTTGGTTGGTTGATCGAGTTTTATCTTCACGTCAACCTGATGTTGATGTTTACAGCTGGTGTATTTACATCTCTTCTACAGAGCGGAAAAAAGGGTCTTCTCCGGAAGGGTGGCCTGTTGTGAGCCCTGCTCGGAAGTGAAAGCTCCATCGAAACCTCTATGTGTGTTCGATGTTTTGCAGACTTTGATAGACGTTAAAACATCACAACATTCCAAACACCCGTGTGATGGGCCGTGCAGGGCCGCTCAAGATGACAGCACAATAGGAGATAGGATGGGAAATAGTGTGCGCTGCAAGAGGGATGGCGTGAAAACCGTATGGCGCAATATCACGGTTCAGCTCGATAGTTTATTTTCGTTTCCCGATCCAGAAGGCAGCTCCAGATGTGCCGTGCAGCATGGATGATGATATCATGTGGGAAGAACACGTCGTGCAATGGACATAGTTTATCGTTCATATTTGATTCAGCGATCCATCCAACCAACTAACCCAGCGCATCAAATCCCATTTACTCTGGCTGTGTGAGTTTTTTTTTCCTTCCTCTATTCAATAAAACAGACTCTCCCCGCGCTGTGGTTCGTGCAATCGCTCAATCTCGAACGCGCCTGCCTGAGTCATCACGGTCGCCATGTGGTTGCGTGTCAACACGCCAGAACCGTGCGGTGCGCGCGTTTTTTTCCCCGCTGCGGAACGGCGAAACGGCGAACCAAAACAAAATACGTATCAAAATAAATACTGTTTTTCTTCGCTACCTCCCGCATCCAGGAAGTATCTCTGGAAGGCAGCCCCTGTCCCGGTACGAACACCACGAGAGCGTTTCCGCGCTGGCACAACCACTACTGCGCCGCATACAAGCACCAGCGACCACATCGGCACACGAGGTGGCCAGCGAATGCTGATGGTGAGGAAAGATACGAGGTGACCGCGGCGGTTAGGGGAGGAACACACCGAGCATAATGAAATGAAAGTCACACCGTGGAGCAGCATAATTTTGCGCCAAGTGGGGAAACCCGCCAAACAGGCTTTCGACCAGTGGAGAGCCTAAGTAAGAGAGAGAGAGAGAGAGAACGAGGATAGTGTATGATGAAAGGCTGCAAGAGACGTGAGCTTCCTCGCCGAAAAAAGGGTCACGGATTTAAAGAGCCACGTTGGGTCTGCTTCGCAGAGCCACCCTCCCATACGTCGGGGGAGGGCTGATTGGTCATTCTTTCGTGCGCTTCTTTACATGCCGCGGCTCTCGCGACTCTGTTGGAACACGTTGCGCGTTATGTGGGCATGTGGGCAACTTTCCCGCGCATTTCTTCCCATGTCGCAATAGTGTTCGGCGGTTTTTTCCCCCCTCGGTAGACAAAGGCCTGTGCTGTGTTGTCTAATGTCTTTAAACGCTCTGAACGCAGTGAGAGCTGGTGCTGGTCTGGGGAGACACACGCAGATTTGGTAGATCTCTGAAGGAATTCTGATCTTCCCATCGCCTGATCTTTGACGAAACCAAATTCAACCGGTTTTGGACATTCGACAATTTTGGCCAGCTCCTACTGGCTCACGATGGTCGTTATCATTTCGTTCTTTTACTCAACACTTCTGTCTCCAACGCTGTATTGGTTGCACACGATATGACTGGTTATGGGCGGTTTATCCTTCGTACCGTATCGTGTGAATATAGAGGCAAATATCGCGTCATAACTTGCGCGTTTTGTGCAGAATCGTCAAGCAAAATCCTACATGGATAGTTATTATGTTTTGCTACCCTTGAATGGCACAGCCTACCGGGTGCAAAAACAAAATGATATGGCGCGTGTTTTTCAATGCCTGCTGAAGACCTATATCCCCGTTCCCAAGGCTTTCGAGCTGCAATCACTTTCACCCTGGGAAAGGCAGTCCTCGCTTCAATCGGAAGAGAAGGAGTTACTGTCACTTTTTCCCTGTCTTACCATATCAGACGCAGCGTTCAAATATGTGTGCAAGGGCCATGGTCATGATTGATCCCGCCATTGTACCATTCATGACTCACCCCGGAGTCTTTTGGAATAGCTGAATATCTTCCAAGGTGGTCACTTCCGACGAATGGAACTTAGAAAATGTTCGGTATATCTGTGCATTGTAATCATCAGGCACATGCATGCATATCACACAAAAGAGAATGGAACTGACTGGAGCGACACCAACAACGCCAGCAATCTCGGCCCCGTCCGACCGTCTGGTCTTGTGGTGTGAACCTGACCTGACCGGTGTAGAATTAATCAATGATTGCAGTCCTGTAAACAGTCAATTCGTTTGACAGTCTACCACCGTTTGTCGCAACGCCCGTGAACCGGTTTGTACCTGTTGCTTTCTAAGACGCGCGTCCGGAGAAGGTTGGCGATTCGATTCCACGCGGTCTGCTGTCACGTAATCACCATCGTGCCGTGGCCACGGTGAGGACTCCGTGGTAGGTTACACCGCACGAGTGCACAAGTGGAACCAGCGTGTGTGTCTAACGGTCTGCACAGGTGTTTCTTGGAGGAGAGGTCTAGAACGTACCCTTTGCTTGCGTGTCACTGAAGCGGGAACAAACACACACACGCGCACGCAATTGGGTCACGACGACGTGCCCTCCAACGGGGGAAGCCCAGAACGTTGTCTGGAATGGTCGTTCACTCTACCACCCCTTATGCTTGCCAATGTTCCACGACAACGCGCTATGTTTGGAACGGACTAGCACGAGCGCTAGAAGCTTCCTGTAGGAAGTCATGTTTTTCCAAATTTCCTTCCATACACATTGCGGACTAGAATTGTTCTAGTCGAAGGAAATACGAGAGAGTTCCCGCGCTGAATCACGACTTATTGCGTGCATAAGGCGGCTGGCGGTCCGGAACAACTGACCACACGCTTATTATCTTCCCTGTACGCGTGACAAGAAACCTAGTACTTACGGTGGTCGAGCTAAATCAAACCCAAACGTCGCCTAATTTGTTCGAGCGTTGGTTTTCATCATTGAGTCGCAGACCGTTCGAGATGTTTGTGTATATGGTTTCCAATTACAGCTCGAACGTCTCCGCTACTAACTGTCGCCTTTTGGGTTTGGGTCTGCTTCGAAAAGAAGGTGTGGCAGCTAAATGTACTCCACGCCTGGTAGGTGAAATGTGTGCGTATGTGCGTCGCTAGTATGTACGCTATTAGCGTAAGAAATTTGGCTCCAGAAGGACCGGGACGCAAACAAAAGGCACTAGCACGCTCCCCGTTTCGCTCGCGCTATCCACTGTAAACAACGACAGTTTCGGGGACAACAGGGGAGTTCATTGACGCATAGTTGCGCGTCGTTTTTCGTTCCTAAAAAACACCTTCAGACATGCTTCACTTTCTTCGCCCTCGCTCGTTCGCTCTTGCTAGTGCCGTCCACTGGCCTGTGTCATTCCTTTCTGCGTGGAAAGTAACGAGATCTTAACGACATTTTCCGCTACGCTCGAACGGGCAGCAGGAAGCGACTATCTTTAGTTTCCCGCGCTTGATAAAACACGTCAATTACGGACACTTGAGGCAGGTTGAGCGTCCGACGACTGCAATTTGCAGTCGTTTGCATGCATTGTTTGCCTCTGCCTCGGCATTCGTATTGCGGTCAGTCGGTTGGTATTGATTTTCTTATACTGTTGGCATGCCTTTGTAATTCCGTTTCGGACCACGTGGAGTATGCCACGCTATTATATGCAGGGAACAGTGCAAGTGCATTTGGAGTACCTTCGCGATGCGCAATGTTAATCATGTTTCTGCGTTATTTTGTCACAATAACATAAAGTTTAAACGTATTCTTTGTACAATGCTCTTTTCCCCAAAATATTCCTAGTGTAAAACGATCATAACCAGATTCAGATTGAACATTCTAGATGTTGAATCATCACAGGATTTCGGCAACAGAAGCTGCTACCCTCTGCCAAACATTCGCCATATTGTTCTTCACCCAAGCTGGCAAAACCGGTTAGTTAGCGAGCGCTTCGGATACCGGTTCGCCATACCAGACACATCCAACTCAAAATGGGCTGTTTATGTTTCAGGCAACATTCTCTGCCAGGCACTGTCTCCAACATCTCCCGATCCTCCTGATTACAATATGTTTCCTCGTGCGTATCTTGGGCTAGCTCTTTCAACACTCGTTTGGCGGGGCTTGACTGTGGCATGAACTGGACTGTCAACATTCCAGTGCCATTTGAGTCTTTAACGGGTGTCGCCCGTTTCTTGCCGTTGCCTTTGCGTTTTTCCCAGCATAATCATTCCGATTTTTTAAACTCAGTTTTGGGACTGTTTAGCGTTCAGAGATAAGAGGCCACACCACGCAGCATGGGACACACCCGTCAATCGTGTGGCATGCAGAAATTTGTATTCCGACCCGCTCATCATTCTAATACAGGTGGCAAACATCGTTGATAGCGAACATCCGTACGACAGGGTGGCACGCACAACATGCACTATCGAACGCGCCCATGTTTTTGGGTAGCAAAGTCTTTGTTTTAAGACCTTCGGCAACACACGGTGATTTGTGTGGAGGTTTTTTTTTTCGCCTGCCGTGAAGACTGTCTATTTCACCGTCCGTATCACGTCGCGCGATATGCACGCACAGTAACGCACGCTATCGGTTTCGGCATGGAATAAACTCTGAACTTTCTGGAAGACGAAACAGTACGAGCAGTATGGTTGGTGTCAGTTTCGATCAAGCACATCGATCGGACACTGTGTGTTGTTGTTTGGAGGACAACATCAATTCTTGAACAATACTCTCTCCAGTGTCACTTGTCTTATAATCCATATTGATTTAAAAAAAACACCTTTCCCTACGCTCCAATCACCGTCCCGAAAAAACTATTCCACTCATAAAGCAAGTTGGCGCGCGGGAAGTTATGCTTCGATGGCATGTCAACCTAGGGCCGCGCCCAGGTCCATTTTCTAGCACACGGAAAACAACGGCATCACACGTTTTACGCGGGCGCGCGATGCACCACGATGAAGCCATTAGCCCATGTGCTGTCGTCGGTGGTGGATCGCCAGCCTGATCGACCCGTTTGGGGAGACGCGCACGCAACAACGATAAACATTAAACAGAACGGAGGAGGAAACGTGATGTTCACGAGAATGCTTTTTTTTGCTCTTCAATAAGAGCTCCTCTTTGAAGTGGATCTAGATTTAGCTAACCTGTTCAGATGTTCGTTCCAAAAATCACAATAACAAACTCTCTGCCAAGCTTCCCTACGTAGGGGCGTAGCAGTAGACGCTGGGATATAGAGGAGCAGAGACTTGTTTCTGGATCAAGACACGTGGTCGTTACTGGCCAGCCACGGGTCGAAAATAAGCTCCTTTGCTGCGGGTGCCACTACAACCTCTGCGGAACGTCCGGATGGAGAGAAAGCGCGCTCAAAACTAAAATCGCAGTGGGTCCCAGCGCGGCATCATCCAGTTCGAGTTCTATGCTCGCCGTTTTATGTGCACGTGTGTGCGTGTGTTGGTACGATGTTGACCGCACGCATTAAGCTCCGGCTGCCTGCAGCGGGAAGCTTATGCTGCTGGCTGGCGTGGGGGGGAATGTTGAAATGCCTACAATACACACGCGACCGTGCTGTAGGTGAGCGAGCGTACGGGGGTAGGTTAACATATTGCCGTGTGTAAACCGTGCTTGAGCCAATACGAAAGCTTTGCAGCGAATGCGAGATTCGAGTGGTAACCCTTGAAGTTTCAGGGCATAGTTTAAATGTCTTCGCGTGTGATGTTGTGGGAGATATATTTCCAACGATATGTTTGAAATATCAGATTTTAACGTTTTTTTTTTATATCCCAATGAAGCTTTACTATATTATCTTTTATTTTATTATGTCCAAACGGGTTTTATGAAATAAATTCCATTAGCAAATAAAATGTAACGACCGAGGTTAATTATGCAAACGACTCAGACACCCTGTCGATCTTCGATCTATTGTCTCTGTGTGGCTACCACCACATGGCTAGATATGCTGTGCCAACCTCCTTGGGCTAATTTGAACGCTGATGGCATTCGTCAGACGGCGTATGGCGGCAGGTGGCAGGGTGCAACGGAATGCAACAAAAGGGTCATTACCGAGGGCCCGCTGCATTGGTTGTACGGAAAATGACACATCGATAGTCCCATACTGCCATTAGAGCGTGTCATCTAGCCTCGTAATGTGTCTGCGGAGCTAGAGCAAAAAAAGCTTCTCATTGTCGGTGGTCGGTTGTCTTTTTTGTTAATTCCTTATAAATAAATGTACAGAAATGAATGGATTTATGAGCTGGAATCACAATACCAAACGGATGGCAATGATTTTGAATGATTTTTATACATTGTGTCACATTTTTATAAATAGTAACATTTTTAGAAAAAAAAGATACTAATGTTCTGGATTTTTATTATGAACACCTCGAGATGAATCAAATCTCCCTTCATTCGATCGTGCTCGCAGTTAAGGTCATGACTCCAGGTTCTTCATACCTCTCAATCTTAATATTTGACGAACACCTTGTCGTTTTTATCCCAGTGATTCATTCCCTGGGACGTCTGTTAACGTCCACACCCTTAGAATTCGTTACGCTGTTATTACCTCATATGGTTTCGGTCACCCATCGAGAATGTCGCGGCGTTCTCTCGTGGTCTTCAGAATTCAAAACGAATCCATCCCACAGCTTTGAAGAACAACCTCTCAAACGGGCTAAGATAAAAACAGTTTGCGCAACCCGTTAGCAGCGAAAGGAGTGGGAGACAGTAATTGATTTAATTAGCGCACTTCATTGAGCGGAATCTGGTTGGGCGGTTTTGGGAAGAGTACGCGACGTACGCGGGTGTTTCTAGGTATAGGTCGGAACGGTGATCGTTTGCGTTGGCAGTTATGATCATGACGTTCTTTGTGGTTGTTGTTGAAACAGAAGCAAAAACGTTGAGGGAAATTAATTGATTTAATTTGTTGTCGCTTTACGAGCTCGCTTGAACTTTAGCAACCGCGAGAAGTAACCCGTTTCACGGATGTGTGAACTGCTCTAGAGAGTTTGCAGCATTTCTCGTTTATACGTGCACGTTTTAAAATCGATTAATTATTCAAATTCAATTCTTTTCTCGCTTGCAGATCGATCTGTACGTGGACACCGCGCGCCCGATCGTGGAGAAGGTGCTGGAGGGCTACAATGGCACCATCCTGGCGTACGGTCAGACCGGTACCGGCAAAACCTACACGATGTCGGGCAACCCGGAGTCGCCCCAGACGAAGGGCATCATCCCGAACACGTTCGCGCACATCTTCGGGCACATCGCGCGTGGAAAGGAAAACCAAAAGTTCCTCGTGCGCGTCAGCTACATGGAGATCTACAACGAGGAGGTGCGCGATCTGCTCGGCAAGGAGCTCAACAAGAGCCTGGAGGTGAAGGAGCGGGCCGACATCGGCGTGTTCGTGAAAGACCTGAGCGGGTACGTCGTGCACAATGCGGACGACCTGGACAACATTATGAAGCTGGGCAACAAGAACCGCGTGGTCGGCGCGACGAAGATGAACTCGGAATCGTCCCGGTCGCACGCGATCTTCTCGATCACGATCGAGTCGAGCGAGACGGACGAAGCGGGCCGGCAGTACGTGCGCATGGGCAAGCTCCAGCTGGTCGATCTGGCCGGCTCGGAGCGGCAGAGCAAAACGCAATCGTCCGGTTTGCGCCTGAAGGAGGCGACCAAGATTAACCTGTCGCTGTCGGTGCTCGGTAACGTGATCAGCGCGCTGGTCGACGGCAAAAGTACGCACATTCCGTACCGCAACTCGAAGCTGACGCGGCTGCTGCAGGACTCGCTGGGCGGCAACAGCAAGACGGTGATGTGTGCGAGCATCAGTCCGGCCGATTCGAACTACGTCGAGACCATCTCGACGCTGCGGTACGCTTGCCGCGCGAAGAGCATCCAGAATCTGGCGCACATCAACGAGGAACCGAAGGATGCGCTGCTGCGTCACTTCCAGGAGGAAATCGAGGAGCTGAAGCGCCAGCTGGAGGAGGGCATCTTCCAGCAGGGAATCGTCAGCGGTGATGAAGAGGACGAGGAGGAAGGGGAAGGGGAAGACGAGAACGATGAGGACGCGGTGGAGGAAGAGTGCGATCCGGACGAGGATCGGGAGCGAGAGCGGCTGGAGCGCAAGGAGAAGCGTCGCAAGGAGAAGGCACGCGAGCGCAAGGAAAAGAGCGACGCTGAGAAGGAACTGCTGGAGAAGAAGGCGATGGAGAACCAGCAGGAGCTGAAGAAAGCAAAGTGAGTATCGACAAATTGCTTTCGTTTAGGCCAAGAAGCGAAACCACTAGGAGCACTAATCACGGTTGTGTTTATAGAACGGAACAGGACCAGCTGCGTGCGAAGCTGTCTTCGCTGGAGAACAAGATTCTAGTCGGTGGTGAAAATCTCCTCGAGAAGGCAAAGGAACAGGAGCTGCTGCTGGAGAACTCGAGCACCGAGCTGGAGCAGCGCACCAAAACCGAGCGGGAGCTGAAGGAAAACCTGCAGAAGATCGAAGCCGAGCGTATCGACATCGAGGAGCGGTACAGTTCGCTGCAGGAGGAGTGCGTGGGCAAGACGAAGAAGCTGCAGCGCGTCATGTCCATGCTGATGAGCATCAAGTCCGAGCTGGCCGACCAGCAGCAGGAGCAGCAGCGCGAAAAGGAGGGCATCTACGAGAACATTCGCAGCTTGTCGCGCGAGCTGGCCCTGTGTGAGCTGGTCATTAACTCGTACATTCCCAAGGAGTATCAGGTATGTGTTTTGGGAAGCTCTTTTGGGGTAAAAATTAACCTTTTATATTCCCGTTTTCTCGTGTGTTAGAATATGGTCGAAAAGTTTACCCACTGGAACGAGGACATTGGCGAGTGGCAGTTGAAGTGCGTTGCCTACACCGGCAACAATATGCGCAAAAACATCCCGGAACCAAAGGTCAACACCAAAGAGACCGATCTCGTCGATCTGTCACACGTGTATCTCAGCTACAACACGGACTCCGTCGTGGAACCGATACGGGCGAAGACGGCACGACCGCGGACGTCCGGTATCGCCCGTCCCACCACGGCCCGGAAGTACTATTAAGCACACCGAGCCACAGTACGGTGATTTATCTGCAAATGAGGCTCCAGCCGGATAAGGCTAACCGCCCTTGGTTAGTGTACGATTGTCAACAGCACGTCGCGGACAAGTTTCACTGTGTGAATATGTGTGTGCAGAAGAGGCAGCAGGATTTCATGTGCTAGAGAGTGCCTCGCAAAGTTACAGACCCCCGGGTCAGTGCGAGATGATGGTTCTAATGATTGCACTTAAGCGCACAACAAACGCAACCACCTAGCTTTATACCGAACGGTGCAATTTCGATACTAGTCGCTTTACGATCGAACGATGGACGCGTTTTGTTTAGTTGATTGTGAAGCTATCGTCAATGGCAGTCTATTTCATAGTGGAGGCTCCATATGTGTGCTTCTAACAAATGAGGTGAATTACTGAACTTAACTTCAAGTGGGTTGAGGTACGCTTCTGGTCCGCAATAGGAGATATATATGTTTACTCAAAGTATATTATTGATATAGGATAGTTACTGTAGATATTTTGCTATACACTTTTTTGTTGTTTGGTAGGAGATTATATTCATTATTTATAATAGACCATCTTACCAGTCATTTCGAGTCTTTTCGCCATTAGAAAATGATTTCCCAGTATACGTACATAAGTACGCGTGTCCAAGCGTAAACAACCGTACTGAGACTGTTGGCTCGAGATTTCAAGATCATTCATCCATTTCGAAGTTTGTTCAGTCGGTGGAGGTGAATTTGCTTGCAAAAAAGTTTCTCGACAAATGAACAACAAAAAACAAAACAAGTAGAAAGATTTTGCTGTGGTTGTGACAATATTCCAGTAATGTGTAGACAAAATCAGACAGGATTTAAGTTTCGTGTACAGATTTCCGTTCTCTTCAGTAGTGTGCGCACCCGCACCTTCGATGTGACTCCGTTTCTGTTCGCTTTCTGTTCGGCACGCATCCTAGCTTTCCATCGACACACTAACATTTTGTGGCCATTTTGTTTTTCGAACGAAACAGCACTATGGCACCAGAAAGGCAGACTTTCACCTTCTCCAAAGTCCAACGGTAGGCAATGGCAAATGTGAACGGAAATGTAGTTTCTAAGCTAGTCAAACGCTGCACAGCGCATTGCATTACAGCACCCAAATCAAACAAGTAGATTATACGTCCGCTTTTGAAATGCTTGAAAGCTACAAAAAACATGACTTTGTATAAGCACTCAAGCCGTGCAGTTACTCACCCTTCGTTTCTGTGTCGTTTTGGACAAGGAACGGACGCAATACTCAATATCACGTTTGCATATTTGTACCGAAATTCAATGAAATATATACCAGAGAAGGCACGATAACCAGCCAGATGATGTTAGCGTAAATTTAAATATCACATTTTTGTTTTATTTAACGAAAAAAAAAACTATTGAACTTACCGTGAACTGCTCTGAAGCCATCATCAAACGTATCAAATCGTCAATGTTTTGTGTAATATATATCAGTATCAGTTTATATTCATTTAAATAACTGGTAAATTTGTACATCTCGGAGCTGTATACGTAATAAATAATGTATCTTCGGTTGCGCCTCAAAAATGCGAACCCAACACGATGCGCCCTACCCTATTACTGGTACACTATTCGACCTTAACTCGTAACGCAAGCCACTATCCGCCTGGCGGAAGCCGGCCCAAACCGAATGCTGATAATGCGAAACCTTGCTAACGTAAAGTATAACTACAGTCTCTACAGTTAGTCTTTCACAGTACGGGTTTATATGCATTTACCGATTGTTGTATTTTGCTTTCATTTATGCTACTCTAGTTCAGGAAGCGGAGTTCATGTACAGTTCGTTCAGTTCTATTCAAGGTAGAGTTCCCTATCGCGTATGCGCGAGCTAATCAATATGATTCTTATAACGAGCGTATGATAAGACCGGTTCGGAAAGGTGGCCTGCTCAGTTCAATCTCCTAGTCATCACATCTTCGTAATGTACGCGTAACTTGTGTACGAGGTAGTAGCAAACGTGTATGAGTTGTTCCGGCGGGCGTGGCCGGGCCGGTATTTGCCGTCCGGTCTGACTACGTCCGGTCCCGGAACCTAATCTCTATCGGTGTGCGTGGAGCTAGCAGGAACTGGAACTGGGTGTCGAGCGGGCTGCGATACTCGATCTCGAAGTTTTGGAATATCTGGTAAACGGAACGATAGGTGGCGGTGAAAGAGAAGACATCAGAGAAGACCGCTCGAAATAGTTACCTTCGCCACCAGCAGCGTCAGCTCGATGTCGACGATCTTCTGTCCCGGGCACATGCGTCGCCCGATGCCGAACGGCAGGACGATACCGGCGCCCGGCTCCTGGCGCTTGTTCACAACGTTATCGTTCTCGTCCCGCTGCTCCAGCCAACGCTGCGGCAGGAAGCGATCGGCTTGCTGGAAGTTGTCCTCGCTCTGGCAGGCGATTCGCGTATGGCACAGTACGAGCGTCTGTGGAGAGTGCACGAGCGACGGGTAAGCAATTTGGCCACCTATTCAACCTTCGCTACTGAGACTTACTCCCGCCTGCAGGTGGTACCCGGAAAGTTGGAAGTCCTCCTCGAGGATGCGCGCCAGGCAGGGCGTCGTTGGGGATATGCGGTACGACTCCTGGATGCACGCCTTCGTGAAGCGGGCGTTCACGAGGTCGTCGTTGGTGATGGCCTGCACACAGTGGCTGAACTCTTGGGCGATTTCGCGCTGATGCTCGACCGATTGACTTAGGTTGTGTAGCAGGAAAGAGAGGGTGTTGGAAAGCTGCGTTGAAGGTAGGTAAAGTTTTATATATTAAAGATATAACTCTATGTATTATTGGCTAAATATTTGACTGCACGCGCGAGACTCACCGTTTCTATGGCACTGGTAATGAGGTCGATGATGCCGGATATCTTCTCCTTCGTATCCAGCCCCTCCGTCTGCAGGATGCTGATAAAGATGTGCTTCACGTCGTTGTCGGGACAGTTGAGCTGTTCCTCCTCCAGCGCCTGGTAAACGATCTCAGCGATCGTGCTGCAAAATTGGATCCCTATCAGTCATCAGTCCCTCCCTAAGGTCAATCGCTCCCCACTTACTCGTAGATGATCTCCTCGCAGTGGACAAAGTTGCGGTAGAGCCGCGTCGGCACGTACTTCCACAGCTTGAAGCCGTAGTAACTCTGGCTGATGTAAACGAACGACTCCTTCACGGCCTCGGCGAGACGCATGAACTTTTCGTTCCGCCGGTTCGTCGTTAGGTAGCCCATGCGACGTCCCAACACCAGGCAGCAGATTACTGGAAGAGAGTAAGAAGACTAGCTCTAATATGGTCTCCCACAGATAACAACAGCAGTCAAACTCACTCTCCAGTCCGACCGAGTTGGCAATGTCCTGGAAGTTGCGCACCGTGCCATCTTCCGCCCGCTGGCGACGCACCAAATCCACAAAGTCGTCGCAGATCTCGTTGACGGACGGGATGAACGATTGCAGGATGCGTCTGGAGGTGATGCCGGACGTTAGCTTCATGCGCAGCTCGTGCCATTTGTCGCCCTGGCTGTGTGGAGCAAAACGTACATTAAATTATACAACAGTGAGAAACAAACACCACTAATTGCCATTCCGCACTCACGCATTGATCAGGTTGGTCACACCGAACCGGTCCGGGCGGCTGCTCCGGTACACCTCGACGATCTCCGTCGGTGGCCGGAACGGGTAGCGGCTCGGGTACTTCAGCACCCGCTCCATGTCGACACGATCGAACAGATTCACGATCGGGACCGTGTCCACGTCCAGCACGATCGGTCCGTAGCGGCGGTGCAGCGCGACGAACGCCTCGTGCACCTTGGCGTACCGCTGCCGGCCGGTGAAGTATCGCCACTTGGTGCCGATCAAGGGCAGCCGCCGGGGTCCCGGGATGTCCCAGATGGATCTGACCTTCGGCAGACACTCGGCGTCCGGTGCCGCTCCCTGCGCCGGCGACGAAGCGGTGGACGGCGGGCGATGCGAGCCCAACCCATCGACGCCGCCGGTTGCCACATTATTGTCGTGCTGGTGCAGCAGATGCAGCAGGAAGCTGCGGATCGATTCGATGATTTTCTTCGGCTTCGGGTTGTAGGACAGAAACATAAACAGCGTGACGAACGTGTAGAACAGCACTATCGTGACCGACATGGTGCGATCGTACGTGCTGCCGATGTCTGCAAGTACAGGGAGGGAGGCGAAGAAACGGTGAGTGAACATAATCGGCCGTCGGTCCTTGAGTGACGTAACAATTCTCCTTTCTGTTCCAGGCGCCGGATGAACAGGGAGGAACCGTCGTGCACGGCCTAACCTCAAGGTGAAGGCCGATTTCGATTGGAGCGCACATCAAGATAAGACGGGTAAGTTTGTTCTATTATCCTCTTCTTTCCTGAGTACGGAACTCATCTTTTAACAACAATTTCAACCAAACCGACAAAAGGTAGTAGCTCGTTGGCCAAGCGGAATCAATTTCTTTGTTTACACCCCAAAAACAGGTGACCTCAAACGTGAAATGGCCAGGATATAAACAGTACGATAAGCTTCATCGTCGATAAGAGTCACCCGCCGGTTCCCCCGAGGGTTAATAAACACGTAAAATGTAGTGCACTTTCCATTTCATCACCGATCGCTACGTCAGTGCGGCTTATTGTACGCATCAGCGTATCGGCGTACACCCAGCCAACGTCCAATAAAACCCCGAGCACGATATCTCTTCACCCGTGATCGCGGAGATAGTGAGCAATCGATACGCCAACCCCTGAGGACCTTCGCGACTGTCCCTCAGTTGCCCTTCAATTGCAAGTCGTTATCGGGGCTTGGTGGCCGCACCCGGGGTGTTTTTTAGGGTGGTGAGTTGTGCTGAATAATTCGCACGAATTAACCCGAGCGGCCCACATTTTTGGGCCCTCTTATCAGTTGCTGGGGACGAGACGATAACGGCGAGGAGGATATATGTTCAGTTCATTTCCTTGGCCATCCATTACCTGTCGGTTTAATCGATCACAGCAGCGATCCGAGTGTTGTTGTTATCGGTCTAGCCAAATTACTTCAGGGAGAACGATAAACACGACCTTACTCACACGATGAGAAGCGTCGCGGTGAGATGCGCCCACTGACAATCTCACCCGTCAGTTGTTTTCATCCCATTCGGTGTACATAAAACGAACACTCACACCACCACCGTACGGCGATAATAAGTGCAGCGAAAAGTGCATTAACTGCAGCGCGCTGCTCCCTCGGTGCTGGTCTAGGGCACGAGCCATAAACAAAAACAATGAGCTCGCGCTCTCTCACTCCTCCAACCGGGTAGCTAATCTCACTCGTCGATCGTTCACGGCTTTCACGCAGCTTCCAACCGGACTGACGTGAGTGAGCAGTGAGCATCCAACTGCCCTGCTCATTAAGCGCAGGGAGAGTGAGAGTGATCTCGCGCGATGTGGAGTAAACGCGAATGGAACGAAACACTGATCAGACCGGAGCAGCTCCAGCACCAGTGTACAACAACAACACCGTCACCTCCGTCACGATCACGGTCACGGCCACGGCCACGGCCGCAAAACGGTGCGCGGTTTTCGCTCTCGCTCGCGCCGGTGAGCCCGCTCCGGGAGTGAGCTGCCCGGGACGAGCCCGCGCGCAGTGAGTTATGAAACGGATTTATATGTTTTTCTGCATTACCTTTTTTTCTCGCTTCACGCAGCCAATCATAGAGCTACCGAAAAATGAAGAAGCAGAAAAAAACCGGCCCAGAGATGAGATAAAAAAACGAGTTGATCTAGTAGACGGGGGCGCGTGACGTAAAGGAGGAACAATCGGAAACGGGTTGCCTGCTGCTTGCCAACGCTTGCTGTGATGCGGGAAGGATATCTTTACGTAATTCACTCTTACCCATCATCTCGCTGTCGGCACCTACGCAATCCATCTCAGTTCACCGCATCAATACGTGCGCTCGATCCTGTCCGAGCCTGTTCGTTCGTTCGCCGGCTGCTGCTGCTGCTGCTGCTGCCACCGGTCGATAGCTCCCAAATCATCCGGGGCTTGCTCCGGTAGTTCACGTACCCAGCCGCTCACAGCGCACCTTTCGCACTGCTCGAACTGGCCCCGTGCAAATCTTCCCGTGCGAGCACAAACAAAAAAGAAACGCGCGTACGTTTCGTCGGTGTTATCAGCGCGACGTTATTTAACGAACTAATTCGGGAACCGGGGGCCGAAAAAAAGCGCGTCTGTACGTTGGCGCGCTCCCACTCGCCTGGAGGAGTTTGCAGCGAGCAGCCGAACGTGAAGTGACGTGATATGCTTGATAGCCGGCCGGTGGACAGTGGTGGTGGCGGGCGGATCTATCTACACCAGCACCACCACCACCAGCACAATCACACACCTGCCGCCCTAGGCGCGTTGCGCGTTCCGTTTGCTACAGGTTCGATCCCGAAAAGGGATACGACACACGCACGAGCGCGTTGTTTGGGTTTGGGTGGAACAGATTTGGGCAAGATAAAACCTAGCGCCAAGTTTGGCGGGGGCGCTGGTGTGCGAGTGTTTTGACAAAATTTATCCGGTGAAGCCGAAGCTGTGTGTGTGTGGAGGTGCGCGAGACGCGCTGCAAAGAAGTTGGCGCCTCCTCGCAGCTCCCAAACCGATACGCTGCTGGAGCGCTGTGGAGAACTATCCGGCACTATGGGGCACGCGCGTGGTCAGAACGTGATGCATTAGATCACGGCAACGTGTTGGTTTATGAATGGGACTTTTATTTTATTCAACTATTTGGTCACGAAAACACAAGTCAGTTGGCCTTTCCTTACCGCAATCATCATTCTCACTCATTGCTGTTTGTTAACCTATGACGCACTTTTAACGATGCGAAGTTCAACTAATCAAAATGGTTACACTGTGAACACTTCAAATTGTATTTACGACCTGGTCACTTCAGACTGAATGGCTCTGCCACGATATTAGGCTCAGCGTTAAATGCCTTCATCGATCACTGATGCTTAGTAGAACCGATTCTACTTGTTGCGCATATTTGCTTACTATTTGTTATAAACGAAATGTGCAATAATATTTAACACTTGCACATAGAGACGCCATCGATAACACTCATAAAAGCATGTTGTTTATGCATTCAAAAGCCAAACAATATTGGACATGGGGGTTTGTGCAGTACGTTATTGGTTGCGTTCAAAAAATTAACCTGTTTAGTGGAAAACAAGTTGAAATGGCTATGGATGTTGGATATGGCAATTACTAAGGGGCAGTGTATACAACAGCTTGAACAGGCAAACAAATCGTTACGGTAATAAAAAGTTCAATCACCTTTTCAAAGCTATTACGTTTCAATATAACCCTGAGAATTTGGACATTAATTTTATCCGGTTTTCTTCCAACAATCCCTAATTTGGGCGTCCCACAGTTAAAACACGATACGATCGACACCAGTTAACTCGACTTTTCCCCCTATCAAAGGGTCTATCACGCTTATAATGTATATGTATTACAATGTTTCTGCTGAGATAAGCGAAGGTCAAATTGATAAGACTTTTTATCTCGCTTGAAATAAGAATTCGTCCATTATATGTTCTAAATGCTTTTGTAAAAAAATATATTTACGGGTTTCAGGAAAATACTGGCAAGACGAAACAACCAAACCAAATTGTTTATGATTAAGATTTTATGCAAAATATGGGTAGGTATCATTGTTTTGAATCTCACAATAAGTATAGTATCCAGTACATGTTGCAGACATTACATAATGATTGGATATTTATTTCATTCAGTGACGAAAAGAAGCAAAATCTTTAAGAACATACAACTTTTGCAAAGTGTTCTTAGTATATGAGTTGATCTGACAGTGATGGCACACAAATGTCTGTGTACATAAAGCGATATTGGTTAAACAAACAATGGAACTAAAAGATGTTCTTCGATTAGGCATAGTTACAGTTGTATAATTAGCTGAATAATAACTGATTTTTATCATCGTCTGATGCTTCCTCACTTTTTGACACTACAACCTCAAGCAGGTTCAGTTGAGATTCGAACCCATCCAGCCTCGGTAACTTAATTTATAGAGTAAAACGTAAACGTGTATTCAAACGAGATCAACATAGGAATCAAAATTTAAATAAATCACCTATTCCCTTCGATAGGCGATAAATATGGATATACTGCGGATTACAAACTTGTTCCTTCGAATCGATGGAACCAACCTTTAGTGCGAAGAGACTCAATGTTTTTAATCTCGCAGCGAGCGAGAGAGAAAGAGAGAGAGAGAGAGGGATCGCTCCGAGCAAATTCATCTCCAGAGAAGAGAAGAGAACGTCCATAGTGAGCGAGAGAGAGAGAGAGAGAGTGAGCGAAGTGAGCAGCCACGCTCGCGAGAATCAAAACAATGATTAGATTGCGCGTTTCCTATCTATCAGCTGACCAGCGGCCGGTCTTGGCCGCGCTGTTGGCTACCGTGGTGACGTTTGCGCCGCCACCCTTATCGGCGTTGCGGTGTGCGATGCAGTTTTTTCGCATCCCTTCGAACGAGCGTGGGCTATCAACAAACGCGATCTTCGGCTAAACAAAAATTATTTACATACCTACAATGGCGCGGCAAAAACTATTAAAAGAAAGTCAATGCCGGAGTGGGATGGGCCGTTGATTGGCGGCGTGATAAGATTACACAACCCGTGCCCTACGCGTGCAAACAAACAAAAAGCGAACTCTGTAAACAACGATGCAACAAAGTGGGGTGGTAGCACGTTATGAATTAAACGTTGTTTGCGCCACTCGCCCCCTTAGTTTCGTTCACTTTCGGCGTGCGGAACACCTTTCTCGAACAGAGAAAAAAAAACGCTCACTCCCACTCTCTCGGTTTGCCAAAAAATCGTTGCTCTCGTCTTCCTGGGCCCAGAAGACAGCAAAAAAAAAGGTATTGCGTTGCGCGCGTCGTTCGCGCGGAGATTTCAATGTCAAAAGGGTAATGATCGAGATGCGTATGTGTGGTTTTTTGTTGCTGTTGTTGTTCTGTTCTCTCTTCTCTCGCTTGTGTCTCCCCATGACGTTCCATGAAATTTCGTTCCCTCCCCACCGAATCCCAAACCCCTTCGTCGTTCATCGAGCAGTGGCCCAGAACGATACAGCATCACCTTCCCGGTAGTAACAGTGGGTTTTCGATCATTCGCAGATGATGCTGACACGGTTGTGTGCGTGTGTGCGTTGTGTTTGTGCGATTTATTGCGCGAGTTTTACGATAGAAATGAGCCGGCCAGGCTAAGCCGCTGCGTGCGAGCAGTAAAAGTAAAAGAAGAGTGTGGCATTTGTTGGGTCGCCGGGTGCCCCGACCAACGCGACCAGCAGCACATCGAATCACAGCCCACTGCGATGCGACCAATGACGACGTGATGGAGAACAAAACGTTAAACAGGGGGTTCGTCGCTTTTCACGCTCCGAATCTTTCGTTCCGAAGCGACTCTTTCTGCTTTCCCAAGCTAAGCCGGGAAGTAAGCGTGCACACACACACACACGCACACCCACACAAACACACTTGGAGGACACACTTGGAAGGCATTCGGCCCCGAGGCTTGGATTATGATCCGTGTGGCACGCCAAGGGGTTCGCTTTATTGCGCGTTTAAATCGTTTAAACGGCTAGAATAAACGCGCACAAACGCAAACACAAGCCTCGCGTGGTCCGGATAAGGAAGCGTTGTAAACACACGCACTCTCGGCACCCAGCACGAATTAGCCTCCCCATCGCGAAGGACCGCTGGCACCTCGTTTGGCACCAATCGACCAATTATGTAAGTGGATGCTTACGGGCTTAGTGACACTGTAAAACGAACGCTGTTCACGTTCAATTGCACACTGCGCATAAATCACCTCGCTATTTACGACACTGATCACTGTTGTTTTTCTCTTCTTTAAGATTCCAACAAACACCAGCGCTGCTGCCAAGAGCCACATACACTAACGATTGCCAGCCCGGTCCGGGCGTGCTTCGACCGCACCGACGCACCCGACGAGGACTCGCGCTCATTAAAAGGTTCACCCGGGCCGTCGGCAAACTGGTTTCTGGAAGGTCCACCCTGACCGATCCTGACCGATCGTCCCGCGGGGCCCGCTCCCGGCGTCTAATTAAAACAAACTCCTGGTGTTAGTTTTTCTCCCCCACGCGAGTTGGCCTTACCGAAAGCGCGCTGGCTCGGTGGCTGCTGCTGCTGCTGCTGCTGCTGCTGCTGCCGCTGTGGGTGCTTGGATGGCTTTGAAAGCGAAAGAGGCGATGCGGACGATCCGAACTTGACCTTCCCCGGCACTTTTCGGACAGGAAACCGGAATCTAGTGGCACGCGGTGGAATTGGAAGCATCGGTCCAAATCCCTCGAGCGCGCGCGCGCGCTTACAGGCTAGCCGGTCCCGAGCGCGAACAATGCGGAAACACACACACACTCGTTTCGGTATCATCTCCCCCTATTGGCCCTCTTTTTTGCGCTTGATGGAAGCTGCTAGGAGGAAAGTGATGCGTACGTTTGGAGCGAGGAACGCAGACACGCACAACACATGTAGAAAAGACGCGTCAATATGCATCGGATTAGCTCCAATTCCACTGTCTCGGTGGGCCGGACTCCGTCTAGCCACCCGCTTCCAGTGGGGCAGCTATAATTAGGCTGGCCGAAACCGCCAGCCTGCACTCTCGTTTTCTAACGAATGCGGTCGCGCACAGGAAGATCGTCTGCGCGGCTGAGACTCACACACACGCACGCACCCCACCGGACGAGATCGAAAGTTTCGCAGACCGCAAACCCGCCAGGGGGAACTCTCACCCGAAACCGGTGCCCAAGAAGACCCGGCCCGGCCCGCGCGCGGTGGCTTCATTTCCATTTCAAGCGGCCGAGATTGACCGATTTTTCGGTCGCTGTGCGCAACCACGGGGGCAGGAAGCGTAAAACTGTGTCAAAAACGAGAGACGCGCCGCCCCCCACCCCCTGGCGTTGGGGGTTTTATTTTAAGTGGTGCGTAGGCTTCCGACGCTGGCATATGTGGGAATGGGAGGAGGTGTTTTTTTCATCTCACGTTTGCTGAAAATACTGGTTTTCGCGGCGTTGTTACTCCGGCGCTGGGTGACGGTGGCCCGGTGGGGAACACGGAGAGACCACGCCGTGGCTGTGACTCTGTGCGGATACATTGTGGTGTCGGGTTTTCCGGGCGCCCGAGCCGCACTTTGGTGATTGGGCACAGAAGGGAGTCGGATCATTGCTAGGATTATTTTGATGTGGCAGGCGATCCGACGCATGTTGTTGAATGTGTTGAGTTTTGAAGGCAGGATGAGTGGAAGGATTGTAGCATCTTGTACTTCTAATCTTTTCTAACTCTTTTGTAAACCTCCTTTTTCCCTTCATATTTTTTTCTTGTTCCTTTTGAGAGTCAAATATCTCTTTCTCCATCGTTTTTCGATTGTTTGGTTTTCAAATTCTTTTTAAGTGTGAACTTGTTTTCGACTTTTTGTAAGATCGATTCTTTTTGAGAATCGTTTTTTTCGGTTGATTGGTTCTTTAGTTAAATCATGAAAGTCGAATTCCTAATCGATTATCCAAGAGAAAAATGACTAATCTCTGGACACAGGCGTTTATTTCATAATTTTTAAATGAAATAATTTATCTTCATTTAATATATTAGTACAGGTGTTATTCACAGTGCAAGCAGATTCACAAGCAAGCAGATCCACAGTGCACAATGTGCAAATGAAACAAACTAAACACAAACGAAACGCCGAGGAAAAAGTCATAAATATAGAAGAAAATTGCGCCATCGGTCTTTTCGGGACAAAGATTTCGTTAAGAAATTTACTTCTATTTTGGCACTACGTTGCGTGACTTAAAAGATTCCTGAAAAAAGACGCTAATGGTCTACCGAAAAGCCGTTATAAACGATTACAATAGGGTTCATTTGCTGAGCTGTGCTGAGCTGCGCTGTAGTGGAAGAACCAACTAAAGGCATTTTTTATTTCATTATATTTGTTGGTGTAGTACTTTGGTCATACATTATTTACTTTAAGTATATTGGCATTGTGTATTGAATTTATCTTAACATTATTATTTTTATTTATTTTAGTCATTTTCAGTTATGATGGGCTTATAATGGCCTATAGCCCCTTTTCTAAATATTTTCCTTTGATCAAATTGGAACATTTGATATCAAATAGGAATAAATGATGGCTTTACTGAAAGGAAAAATTGCTTCTTTTACAATTTGTTGGATATTGTATACTTATTTCGGCAACTCGCTCTCAAACAACAATGACTTTTTTATACCTAAATCGTAATCTTCGAGCTTCAACATCTGTTGCTTGTTTGTATCAATACAATCTTGGTATTGTTTTAAATAGGTTTCCTGCTATATGGTACCTTTCAACCCGCAATTATGAGCCTTAAAGCCGCATTTGGGATGAGCGTGATTCTTTTTTTTCAGACAAGAACCAAACAACGTTTCAGTTAATTCATCGAAATAAAACGAAATAAAATCGTTTATTCGTCATAGTAAAAGTCATCCACTCAAAACCTGGAGTTAGGGCGTTATATTTTTGGCACATTTATAAAATTTGTTAGGACAATTTTTGCCAATACAAATGATTCAAAATATCGCACGAAAATAAAGACAAATAAGGCCCGATCGTCTCGAAAGTCTCATCAACGTCACCTCTCAGCAACCGAAAACAAACAAAATAAAGTAAAAACAATGTCATAACCTAAAAACACCATCGATATATCAAAAACTGCTGTGTTGACCTTTCCGAAGAAAATCCCGAAAAGTCATCTTTCTGCATACGCGAGATTAGCTTTCAAACCCGAAACGCGCCGTTCTACCAAAACCACATGCGTGTTGCTTGCGTGCAGCAGCAGCAACAGCAGCAGCAGCAACGCCAATCGCAGCAATCCGGTTACGATGGCTGGGAGAGAAAGGTTGCACAGCGCGCTGCATTCGGCCCGCCGCAGGCAGCATCATCGTAGATGGCGGCGACGCATTAGCATTAGAAGCCCGCGCGGGCTTCAATTGAAAAGCGCGCGCGGTTTAACGGTCGGTGTTGGTTTTTTCGTCCCCTCCCTCTCACTTGCCCCCAACCCTCTCCCCGAGAGGTTAGAAATTTCCCTTTCACATAAATCTACATCCGCACGGCTTCGTAACGGCTGGAACCATGGCGTGCGGTTTTTCCTTTCGCGCCGTGGGGGGAACGCGAGCCCGAGAAACGAGTTTTCCTTGGGGGGCCTTGGGTGGTGAGCCTTCGGGCGCATTATCAAACTGCCCCGGTGTCCCCGGGTGCGCGTTTGGGGTGGCGGGGCAACATAATCGATTTGGAGAGCGCCGGGAGGCACGAGCGAGCGCGCCCGCCCGATTGCTGCATCGACGACGACGACGACGACGATCTCCAGAGAAAGCCCGCCCGACACCCTCCTTCCCAACAGCCGGTGTCGCTTTTGGTAAAGGGAAAATGCGCCGTTTTCACTATCACTGATCGTGCCACATCAATTACCCGGGGCCCGGACTCCGGCCATTCATTGATGCGTTCGTAGCGGCGCGGGCCAGGAAAATCATCCGTGCCGGTGACAAGCGGGGCTCAGGGAAAGGAACGCTTTCTCAACTCGACCGCCGGACGGAAACCCGGCTCGATTGATTGGTTGGGCTCATTAAATCGCGAGGCACGTGGGGGAGCGAAAAATAACTCCACCGAGGCGCGCTCCGCTGGGGCTGAGCGCGTGGACACGCGGGGCCAGTTTTCCGCGTTTCTTCCATAAAAGGGGAAAAATGTCGCCCAGCCGCCGTGTAGTCGCATCTCGGCGTTAGCTGCGGCGTCGGGGCGATTCTGCAGTTACATCATCCCTCCGCAGCTGGTGGCATTTATCGAAATCGGCGACTGCAAACGTGTTTCGTCAAAGGCCGCTTATCGTTTGGGTTTCCTTATTTGTTTCCCTCTCACCGGCAACGCACGGCACGCGTTGTATTACCTATACTCATTCATTGTCGGTTGCGCTTGGACTTTGAAAAGATTTTACGTGCCGCAAGGGCAGCGTTTGGAAGCGGTTTGAAACGCGTTATTTTCTTCGACACAGATTCTTGAAACAGAGATTTTATGTATGAAGTGCTTATAAATGCGGCTGGAATTATTAACTGTCCTAACTGGAGTTAATAAAAAATAACAATTGTATGAAGATGTTCTTCAAGATGTTTTATATGTCATTATGCATTTTCCAATAATTTAAAGAAAAATAAGCGTTTTCAATCGAAATCCAAGCACTCAAGCACAATTTCAAATAAATGTAAGCGCTTTCTATCCAATTTTGATCATTTGAGCGAATTTTTGCACCGATTTTTCATTTAATATCTTATCCAATTTTAACATTTTATACCATGCACACTAAAAATCATGAGAAAAAATGCCTTGAATTTGTTAAATTATTAGTTAGTAGTCTTATTTTATTTCAAGTTAATCATCAATATGCCAACTTTTGCTTAAGTTCAAAGAGAAAGGGCAAAAGCGCTGAAAACTCTAAAACATTAAACATGCTAGTTTTACCACCCACCGTAAGATGGCGCCCTTCAATTGAAAGATTTAAATTTCAAATTAAAACCAAAATTTGTTTATTCTTCCATGAAACTTGAAAATAAAAATATAGGTATTTGAATTACATTTGCCGATACGTCAGAGAGCCAGCAAACAGATTCTAAATTATTTCATTATAAGTATGGTAATTTTAGAAGAAAAATATCATTCTCAAGCAATTTTGACTAACGTTGTATTCGTAATTGTAATCAGAGGAATACAAATCAAATAACGTGCATCAGAAAAGAGAGAAAATGATTTTCGAGTAGCAAAAGCCACAGTTTATGGGACAATAGTTAACCTCCTTTTAGCGTTCTCAGATATTAATCAATAGATATTTCGGAGCTTACTATTGAAAAGAAGAACCTCTGTTAGTACAAGTAGTAGCTGTCAAAGGCGATGCCGGCATAAACACGGATCGATGACGTTCCGATCCGATCCGATCCGGTGGAATGAAATGTTCTGACAATGGCAGACAATTTTTGGCTCTCTCTTTGTGAGATAAGTGTGTAATAAATTAAATCTCCGCGTTTGATTTCAACAACCTCCTTTCTACATAGTGGATTGAGGCTCTTTCTTCCGATTTCTATCTCTTTAAAATTGTATAAGGCCTTTGCTTACTTACTTATCAGGCGCTACAACCGCTTCGCGGTCTTGGCCTGCTGCAACAAACTCCGGAACCGCTCACGGTCGCGCGCCGTCGTC
>KB673645.1:172293-198241 GCA_000349145.1 Anopheles dirus
TTCGTGCGCGTATTTCGACATCTATGTCATTATTGGAGCTGACTTTTGACCCAAGATAGGTGAAGTTTTGGACGACTTCAAAGGTGCGATCACCTATCTATATAAGGCCTTTGACTACTAACAAAATCTTGATATTTCATCTATTATCTCTCGGACGTTTCCATCGCTTTCAATCCTATCTTGGAATAACAAGTGGGGCATAATAATCATGATCATCGTCATCAGTAGTAGCATTATTCGCAATAGAAAGTCGTGTTTCACTAACTACATTTTTGAACATATTGGTTTTCAACACAACGTAGAGTCCAACAAGTGCATTATTTATTATGAAAACAGTACTCAATCTGCAACTGAATCTCTGGAACAAACACTCGTGTAATACTGATGAAAAAATGAGCGTAAAACACTTTGTTGTGACGTACGAATAGATGAAATTCTTGAGGCAAACAGGGACAATCGGTTTCCCCCGCGCACCACCCGGGAACTCCAATTATCCCCGTGCTTTTCTCCATTTCCACCGTGCCAACGCAAAAAGGGGTGGATAAATAGTTGCAACGACGGCGCAGGCCCGCGAAACGACAAAAACAAACTCTAACAAAGGACGGCAAAGCAAGATCAACAACACCGGGCCGATCGGGGGTCGCAGATTGTGGGAAATCGTTCCTGGCCGAGCGCGCGCAATGCCACGCAACGGCAGGAAGATGCAAGAAGGTCGAACCACGGCAGAACGCCCAAAGGTGAATTCCTTGTTCGCGCCCGCTTTTTTCGTTTTTTCTTGCACCGATGCACCGTCCCCCTCGATCCGCGGCAAAGACAATTGTTCCTTATTACTATCATCATCGTCATCATTATGCTTCATTACCGGAACGGCACGGCGCACAGTTTTCCGCGCGGCGGATGCGCCCAGCGCTATTTGCTGATTCTCTTCACCCCTTCCCGCGTGTGCTTCTGCTTCTGCTCCCATATCGCGACCTTCGCCGGCGATCCCGGCCCCGATCCGATCCGATCCGGTTGTTTTTTTTTGCCTCCTGTCGCTTCGCGCGAGCTAGAACAAGGGAAGATATCGTTCTTCCAAGCCGAGCCGAGCGGCGGTAAGTCAGAAATGAGAACAAAACGAACCCGGCTGGCTCAAAGTTCAGCTGGGCCGCGGCCAGCGCCAGCGGGCTGTTTGGCGATGAGTTATTTGCATCGACTCGGCAGAATGAAATTCGCCTCGCATGGGCAAAAAATCAAGACGCGCAGCGGAAGTACCTTCCGCCGGGGGAACCAGTTTGTGTGTTTTCGGGGCGCGCAAAGGAAGTGCTTCCAGGTGTATGTATGTGTTATTTTGATTACAACTCCATTTGTCACCTTCCTGTGTGGCCTTCCTGGCATTGCAAAATTCGATAAGAGATGCATCAGCGGTTTGTGACGTAAAGCTGATATTTGATACGGCTGGAGTAGGAAAGTCGGCACACACTGATCGAAACCACGATCGTTTGCCACGAGAAAAAAAACACGATCGATTAACGATCAATTAAGGGCAACACGATGGTAAGAAAAAAAAAATTAAACACGTTTTTGATACTTCTGCAAATGACATAATACCTTCGAAAACGCCCAAAAAGAAGTTTATTCCAACATAAACAAAATCAGCACACCCTTAAAAACTCTCTGTGACACAAAATAATTGAAAATAGGTCTTCATGCCGTAGCCAATACAATAATAGGCTTTCCTTCTAGATCTGTCGTCACAGCAAGAAAAAAACACCATTTTGGCAAACATTTTTTCGGAGCAGTAAGCACTGGAAATTCTTCCTGGCGGCTCTTGGCTACTGCGATCGTCGGCGGGAAATTGGATATCCCCTCCGTCCGGAGTTGCAGGAAAATCCGGAACCTGGGTCACGAAACGGAAGCAACGTGCAAATGTGACAATGTGATAATCATGCTGAGCTGTCGAATGCCCGATCGAATTGCCGAATCGATCAGCGCAAAGTAGGTCCACCCGGGCGTGTAGGAACAGAACCCCTCCAAAGTTTTGATAACGCATCAAGTATCGACAGGGGGAAGAGCGCAAAAAAAGCTCTTTACGCAAACCGGTGTCCGATATCACAACAAACCAGTACGATTTTACTTATTTCTTTCAATTTTGTGTGACGTAATTGCATCGAGACCAATCGAAAATTCGTACGATTGGGTTTGATTCGCTTGGATCGAGATTTTCAAGACATTCATGAGCTAATCGTCTAATGATCTAATGGCAGTGAGCTCATCTAACATATCGTCACTTACAGGGTTCACACAGCCAATCGGTCATCGTTGATTGATTCACATTTCATAGTAGTTTTTCACTTTTCTACTACAACTTTACACTAAAACTATAACTTGACAGCCAAAAATCAAAACGAAACAAACCTGCCAAATAAGATATTTTGCATGACGGATTCAATGTTCACTGTGCCATTTTGAGGTTCACGGTGCCGAATTGTGGGTTTATGGTGGCTCAAGTGACAGTTTATGAAAACATTCAGTGGCTTCACGACGACCGATTGGCTGTGTAAACCCTTTATTTATATTCGACAATTCAGTTCTTGTCCATATAGAGTCTTATACTACTGAAAAGTCATGGTTTAGTTTGAAGTGTTGCAATGTTTACATAATTATTTTTTTCTAATCATTCTGAATTATGATTTTACTTATTTTTTGACAAGCTCAGAGTTATGTTTCAATATAACAAAAACAAATGACCCTTTGAACTCTATGTTTGAACTATTAAACTAAGCAACCAACTAGTGTTGTGTCTTATGAATCTTTCGGCGAGATTCAAATTCATGAAGCTTTCATGTACGATTCATTCAGATTCATGCATGCATCTTTCGAGATTCATGATCGTAGAGAATCTCATGATTCTCTAAAGATTCATGAATCTCATGATTCGCTAAAGATTCATGAATCCTATGCATCTCTATGGACTAATGAATCTCTTAACGAAACTTGGAGAAACAAAACCATGTAAAAGTGGCAAAAAATGTAGGCGATCCAGAAGAAAAGCGGGTTGTACTTTGTTGTAACGAAGCATGTCATTTATACACGAAATGGTTTGTCGGATCAAAATCGATCAAAAAGATCAAATTCAGGGATTCATGAGATTCATCAATAAAGCTTCAGAGATTCATGAATCTTTGTTTCAAAGATTCAGATTCATTCATGTAGTTCAAAGATTCATTCAGATTCATGAATCCGAATCTCTGTTGCCCAACACTACAAGCAACAGTAGAACCATGCTTAAGATAGAAAAATAAAACAGAGTAATTTACATCTGGTCTTCCGTGAGGCCTTTTCTCTCCAAACTTCTACGAATGAGAATTCATAATTTTGAATTCTTAAAAGAAGTTGAAATCACTTATTAACACATAGACACACCGTATCGCAGTAACAAACTAACCAAAGCCAAACTTTCGAGCGGCGTATTCTATAAGTACGCACATCGAACCTGACTGACCGACCGTGAGCGAAATAACCGGGGCCACCGGGGCCGTTGCAGCTGTGCTCCCGTTCCGATGCCAAACGCACTGTACCGATCTTTCGGCCCCTGTACCGTTTACCGATGGGGCCGAATCAAACGGGCCAGATGGGTTTGTTGACCAATTTTCTTACTTCTCCTCCCCAGTGGTGTTGACCGTGACTGAACGAAAGGAAGAAGAAAAAAAACACGCGTACGCACGGTCGCAGCACGTGACACGGGCTGCAAGCGACGAGAGCCCACCACGAACGAGCACCTCTCAGTTGCAGAAGTTGTTGATATTGAATCTAAAATTCTAATTGCATACGGTCAACGGTAATAATAACTGCAACGGTGGAACAGGGAGTGCTGAAGGGTGGTGGCTGAAGCGTAATGTAACCCCAAAACCGGTCGACCGGACGGCTAGGGACGGTCCGAGCGTTTTCGCTGTCGATTAACGTTTCCAAAGAGGAGATGAAGAAAAAAAAGCACAAGAGACGACTCTTACCACGGACACCGGAGTGAGAGATCCGCGCGCTAAACGTACGTAAAAACGCTGATTTATTGTACGAATACTGAACTCGTTTCGTTATTAGCAGCGGGTTGGGCAAGTGATGTACTTTTTGAAAAGCTCGATTCGACTCTCACAACTCTCGAGAATCTCGCCGTGTTCGAAGCAGAGCGGGATGGAAGTGAAGATGAGTCATGTTCGGACGATTCCTCTGCTCTAATTATCTATAGAGCTTGGTGCATCTAACGACCTGGCCAACAGTTGATGATGAAAATAGTCGATGATGTAACTGTGCAATCGCTCGGGTTGGTGTTAATGAAGGCAACCGATCGGCCAGAGCAGCGTTCTGCGCGAAGAACTCCGTTCGCTAAACACCCCTGGTACGAGATGACGATGATGATGGGTACGAATAGGAGGAAAAAAGCAAAAAAACAGCTACCAGCACATCCCGTGGAGGACGTTCTGGAGCCATCAGTTCTTCTCGTCGGGAGTTCTCTGCTCCGGGAGCCACCGAGAACCTTGCCCAGGCGACAGTGACAATCGCAACGGGGAAGTTCTTGCGCGTAGCAATCTGCCAGGGCCACGCCAGTGTGTTTAATTAAAGCGAGGGCAATAATCGGTCCTTTAGCTAAGTGTGGTCGTCGCTTAGGGCGGGACGCCACGCCAACTTTATCCTTGCCTCGGGCGCGCTTACGTTCGCAGGATACGTTCCCGGCCTGGGCAGGTGTGCAACGAGGGCTAGCATTCCGATCGCCGGCCCGCCGGGAGACCGGGTGATAACCAATTGCTGATAATGGTGCAGCTCCGATTGAGTAACGCGACGCGAGGAACTGGAGAAGCCAGTTCCAGTTGGAATGAGATTCTCTAATGGAGCGGGATTAAAAATCGCACTGTTAATAACCGGAGATGAGGGTAGGGTTTGGCGTGTACCCTGTCTAGACACCGGAGACATTCTTCTCGAACGGTCAATGCACTGGCCCGAGCGTTGGGACGTACTTTGCACCGATGGGAGACATCCAGCCACCTGACTCCTCGATGGCTAGGGATACGACGGGTTGCGCAACTGGTGGCGAAGACGAACGGCAGCCGCTGCCATGGAAAGCGTGCCAAGATCAAACGGCCACCCGGACCGCACCGGACGAAGAACTGCGCCACCCGAAGCGCCATTTTTTGAGTGGGGCTTAATTATAAAACCATGTCAATTGGGGTAGGTAGCCGCTTAGCACTGACACTGAAAGCGTGGATGGTCCACGCCGGCGCACACACACACACACGCGCAGACGACGGCCATTGCGGGCAATGAATCCGACATAAACCCACTTTGCGGTCATCGGGCGGCAAATTGAACGCAACGCCGTGATTTATCTCAATCACTCGGGGATAGTTTGTGTGCGTCTGTGACATACTTTCACTTTCTTTCTGACACACACACACACGACCCGTGTGGGAATCGGTTCGGGCCGGCGAGATCGGTTCCAATCGCTAGGCGGTCACCGTGGACGATTTGCTTGCGGGCCAATTGACGCCAAACCACCCGACGTTGGTGACCGGCTCGCATCAACTTAACTCATCCGACCCGATCTGATTCAATCAGATCGTAAATTGATGTCAAGAACTCCGGCCGGGAGTGGTCGGCCCGGTTCAACCCGACCACGGTTTCGGCGGAACGGCTTGTCCGGCTCCCTGGTCCACTGGCGCGAGGCGAAACGCGGAAGTAACGCCTCAATTACCGCACGCCCCGTTTTCGTTCGGTTCGATGACATCTATCTCGCGTTGAACGCCGGGTTCGGTCTTAAGGGCCCGCCTCGTAACGAAGGGCTTCCGCGTTTGGATTAATTGAGTTCGGGTTCTGCGAGAGGGGGCCGATTCTAGATCATCGGGATCGGGTGGTGTTAATTGGTGTCAATTTTGCCTCCCTTTTGAGGAGCACGCTTCCCGGACACTTCCCGGTTATTGGATTTGATTGCTATCAATTTGCCAGCCGTGCCGGACGAGACGAGACGAGATGGGCTCTTGCTCTGCATGGCTTATCCGTGCCGAATCGAACACGAGTAAGATATGCTGGAGAATACAATAGAACCTTGCACTAAAGACGGTTCCAGAACATTCTTGCTAACCGATAAGGCAAGCCGAATCGAATTCGAAGTGAAATACAAGTGTGATATACTCAAGAATACAATGCAATCTTGTTCTGGAGACGATCTTCCGAAGGAGACACATCTGTTGTAACTCGAATCTGAAACAGAATCAAATTCGAGGAGAGATACGAGTGAGATATACCGTAGAACTCAATAGAACCTTGTTCTGTAGACGATCGTCCACAGGAGACACATCTAGAACCTTGATGTAACCCGAATGAAAGAGAGATACGAGTAACCTATACACAAGAATACAGGTTTAATCTTGCTCTGGAGACGATCTTCCAAAACAGACACATCTAGAGCTTTGTTGTAATCCAAATCGATTACCGAATAGGTGGGTTCACACGAATGGAACTCTGCCCGAATGTGTACGATCTGCGAATCTTTTTTGTCAATGTATTAGTGAGTCGAGCAAAGTTCACCGAGTCTGTTTCAAGCAGAAAAGGATTTCCAGTGATAGTGTGCGTGAGGATCGTCATCAAAAGTTCGACCCGTGTAATTTACTTATATCACTTGAGTGAGATATACTCAAGAATATAATGCATTCTAGAGGCGATCTTCCGATTCTCAAACCGAATCATACTCGAAGTGAGATACGAGTGAGATATGCTCAAGAATACAACAGAGCTTTGCTCTGAAGACGACCTTCGATAGGAGATACATCTAGAACCTTGTTGTAACTCGAATCTGAAACAGAATCAAACTCGAGGTGAGATACGAGTGAGATATTCTGTTGAATACATTAGAACTTTGTTCTGGAGGCGATCTTCTAAAGGAGACACATCTAGAACCTTGTTGTACTCGAATCGCGAACCTAATCAGTTTCGAAGTGAGATACGAATGGGATATACTGTAGAATACATTAGAACCTTGTTCTGGGTGCGATATTCCAAAGGAGACACATCTAGAACCTTGTGGGAGCCCAAATCACGAACCGAATCAAACTCGAGGGGAGATACGAGTAAGATATACTCAAGAATAAAACAGAACTTTGCTCTGGAGACGATCTACCATTGAAGACACATCCAGAACATTCTCGCTACCTTGTCTCCCCAACCCAGGGAAGACCCAATCCGGGCACGATGTTGTTGTTTACTCCCGGCACATCCACACGATGGCCGCCCGTCCACCCCAACATTCCGGAACACACCAGGAACGGGGCCAGCATCCGCCAACCACCAAAACAAACCACCGAATGACGCAAAAGGGTCATTTGCCTCGGCCCCACAAAAGCCACCCGTGCTTGCTGCGTGAGCGGCAGAGGCGAGCTGTTGTTGTGATTTTTTTGGCGCTCGCGTTGTCCACGGCGCAACCGAGGCGTATCATCAAAACATCAAACTCTTCCTTCGCCCCTCCCCCACCCACCCAAAATGGCCACCACCACAGCAACCTCAAATTAGTGTTCGGGTGATGGTGGGAGCGTACCAAGAAAGCCCCAGCAACGAACAACAACAACTTACCAAAAAAGTAAGCATTCCGCTCATCCACCAACAAAACAAAACACACACACCCGGAGCGGTCCCGGAGCCCGGGCCAGAGAGCTTTCCGAAGCGAACGAACCACGGCGCGCTGGTTTTTCCGTGGGCGCCCGCTGCCCAAATGGCGGTGCGGTTGTTTTTGTTTTTTGTTGGTGTACGCGGTGGCATGCGTTGCGCGCCATGCTTATCTCGCGTTCGTTTCGTTTTCGGAACCGTTTATTCACCTGCACTGACCTACCGCAAAAATCACGCTCCGGGGACGTGCCGCTCCCGGGGAGCCATCTTGAGCCCTCGCCGATGTAGCTGGTGGCAGGCCTGAACGACGGTGCCTTCTATTGCGGGTTTCACCAGCACGCGAAGAGAGCGAGAGAAGGCTGACAGAGAGTTAAGCGAGCGAGAGAGACAGAGAGAGAGAGAGAGAGAGAGAGAGAGAGAGAGGCACCGGGCATTGAACCTTAAAGTTCTTTGACTCTTTTTCGGGTGGAATTTTGAAGGAGGATTGGTTGCGCCATCATGGTCAGCGAACCCATCCAAATAACAAAACAAACCAAAACAAAACGGCCACGAAAACACAACAGCACACAACAACAACAAGAAAAAGACATCAACGATCAACGTCTTCCCGTGGGGCACTGTTTATACTGGCTAATTCGCGAGTTTCGCGTTCTGTGCACTTTGTTTCCGCCGGTGGTCAACGGGATGGAACCAGATTCTTGGTGCCTTCGGTCCCATCCCATTCTTCAGATTCCAGGTGGAGTGGACGACCGGGATCACGGGGTTTCATGCACGGGAAAGGGGGGGGGGTCATAAAACGCAGTCGGAAGAGGCCTCCGCCTATGGCATACAGATTTCTTCTTCAGCGCCCATAACGGGAGAACTGCAAGCGATTTTCAGAACCATCAATCATAGAGGGTCTGTTTTATGTTCGGTTCTTAGTTTGTGCTTGTTTGTGCTGTGCTGTTTTTTTTTTTTTGCTTATTGCCACAGGAAATGGTTTCTGTTGTTGCGAATTTCTAATTCGCAAGGCGGCCCCCGGGGTCAGTTTGGGGGCACAAAATTGCGGGCCCATTTCCGGTCGTGGTGAAATCCGTTTCGAATAAATCTTTCCTCGAAATGGCGCATGTTCTTTGCTGGAGGATGGCAGAACGCTTCCCGGAGTCGCTGGCGGGAAGAGCTTTTGCTGGTGAAGCTTAGAGAAATGCGAATTAATATTTTTTGGCTATTTATGTATATAAATTTGAAATATATAATCGAAAAATTGTTCTTTCGAAGTTGATTTTAAGGAAGTGAAGTAAAGAAGGAATGGAACTGAATAATGTACCTAGTTTTGAGCCATATTTAAAAAAAGAACACGGAGTTCTCGAATTAACTTTGAGGTTTGATCCTTTTTGAGATGTAGAATTATGAACCAGATAAGTTTTATAAAAAAACACTTTGTGATGTAATTTGTATATCACCATCTTCATCAGATACACTAGCCCTAGTTTTAACCTTTGGATCCTGCAGAAAACATCTACTTTTAAAGTAATTGTTATGATGAACAAATATCCAAGTTTCTCAAGTACCAACTACAGAGTTATTCATTCAATACATCGAAATGAGACACTTCTACGTGTAGTTTACAAAACATCAAATTCGGTAAAGTCTGATATGCTCATTTTTTGCTGTTTAATGAACTCCTTTACTCATGAAATGTCTTTAAAAGGATTTTAAATGATTATATATTACGAAAATTCACCGAAACACTGTTGAGATCGCAAACTTAATACAATATTATGAATACTCGTCACGAGAGGGCGCCACTCACGCTTGCTTACTACACAGCATATTTCCTATGGCTACTACGCTCTTTTTTCAATATGTTCGATATATTTAAATTAAAAAATGAATTATAGAAAACATGCATACTATGCAACTAGCACAAAATGATCTACATTTTCCCAAAAGCTATTGTTCGAGTTCAGATAATATTTATGATTGCTGCTAAAACAACAATAATTATTTTTCGATTTTTTAAAATTAAAACAGCTACTTTTGGTTCATTTTTCATACAAGCGGCAACAAGTATTCGAAGTCAATTGATTTGAAAAATTGTTTTAAAACACACTTAAGCTAAATACAACCAGTTTTTGTAAATTTTATGATGTTAACTAGTTATTTTCTTGTGTTAAAAAAAAACTAAATCGAATTAAATTGTTTCGTTCGAATCGATTAAAATTCGTGTTTATTATTGTACTATTTACTGAAAATTCTAGCACAACGATTGGTGTACAAATAACACAATTGGTGAAATACACAGCACAACAATTCTTTGTCATTTTTCCGGTCAAACCTAAAAATCTGCAGAAGGAGCTGAACAGTCACTGCAAGATCGCGAACGAGTTTAGTTCAGGGAAAAAATGTCATTATCTCAAATCTGTCTGTCTTTTCTTGGGATGATGTAAGCAACACAACATCAACATTCTTGAAATCGCTCATCTTGTTAATCTTGTGCGAATAAAATCCGTATCAGTGGTGTTAACCGGTTTAATACGTTCCCATCTCTCTCTCTCTCTTTCTCTCTTCCTCTCTCTCGCCCATTCCGAAACAGCTGTTGGCAATCGAAAGCAGAGTAATTCCCTTCCGAAATCAGCGGGCGCGGGCGCACTTTAATGCGTTTCGTTTCGCCTTTCCGCCTCCTGATTGCAGATGGAAGATTTCGTACGGTGCAACGACCCCATCCGCGATCATCACATCACATTTCTCGCGCCACGCGATCGCCCCATTGCGCGCTCACACACACACACACGCACACGTATTATGTTGGTTTCAAATTGCATATATTGTAGCCGGGATATGATGTTGCGAGCCGGGCCGAGCCGAAGCGCACCAAACCACAAAACGTGCGGGCATGAAAATGGGGTTCTATTTTTAGCGGTGGGAAAAGCGGGCGGCAGTGATTGGCAGATGGGACGGTTCTATGCCCGGTCTGGAGCCCGGTCGGGCAGAAGCTACGGCGGGCAGAAGACGGTCGGGAGCCCTTTTCGCGGGCGGGCGTCTAAATCACGCCGAGCCCGACGCTCTCCCTGGAACTGGAGTCCGGAGTCGACTAACCCCGAAGCCCAGTTAAGCGACGGCGACGCTGGTGCCTACAAAAATTCCACCGGCTGGGGCCCGACCCGGCCTTCTCTCGTGCTCCCAACTGAGCGAGTGGACAAACTGTCTTTTCGGAGCGGAAGGCACGCAGCGAAATACGTATGCGACACGCCGGCCCGCCCGGGGGCTCACGGCGAATGACTGATAGAGCGAACCGACCGGCCTCAACCACCGAAGAAGGCTCGTCCCTGGAACGCTGGACGCGCCGCCGCATCCATTGCATCACAATCGCACGTTCTTCTCTCGGCGCAGCGGTTTGTTTTTGCGCGCGCCGGTCTGTTCGCACGGCAAGCAGCAAGATTCTCGTGTCGTCCTCTTGCTCGTTTTTTTTTTGTTCTCCTCGCCTGCCTGTCCGTTTGTCCCTCCAGCAGTGTTTTTTTTCTGCCATTTTATTTTACGTTATTTATTTTTACTTACTTTTGCGCCCGTTTCCGCGCACGGCGCTCGCCGAGCGGGACAGCTCGTAAAGAACGGGCGTTGCATAACATATCGTACGCGGGTACGGGCTTTTCGGATTATGGCCCCAGCAACCCCCCGAGGATCCTGCTGGAGGCCGCACGCGCACTTGGAGGGCCGTGCCGTGCCGTGCCGCGGACGGGTGGACACACACACACACGCACACACGTGCACATCGCGCATGAAAAGTTCATTCCTCCTAGCGTGTGTGTGAAGCGACGGACGGCAAGGTTCTACGGATTATGACGACGGCAGACGGGGAACCATGGGATGGTTGCTAAGCATTTCGTCAAATGAATTGCAAGCCTGCTTTACGACTGTTGCCGTAATCGTTTTATGGTTGGTTTTAATTCGTGCAAATATCCACTTTATTGCCATGTATTAAGCAATAATGGGATTGCAAATATTGATTATGTTCTCATATTCATTTTTGATTATTCAGGAAGATTTCAAACTAGATGCAGTAACTAGTAAATGATAGTTTAAACAAGAAATCCTATTAGTTAGATAATTGTAACTAATCGAAATGTCTTACGATAAGATAAAAAGAACGTTTAAAGAAATTAATAATAATATAAAGTAAATTGTACTAGTGTTGAAAGAGAAACAAAGCAGTCTTGCCAACAAGATAGTAAAAATATGATCAACAAAAACATATTTCGACAAAAAATGTTATGCACGAAACTAAGGATAATTTTATCGTTTCAATGTTTTATATAAACAGAATTATTGAAAAGTACAACCAAGCACAAAATTAAAACAAAAGTACGAGTCAACAGCAAAACTGACCAAACAATTACAAAAAGTAATATATAAAACAATGGAAAATGTGTGAATCATATAAAAATATGAATAAACGATACTGTGATATGAATATTAAAAATAAATCAATGAAATACTAACGAGAATAACAAGAATATTACAGCATTATTTACCTATTCAACTGCAGATAAGCATGAGTGATTTCTCGTAAACATTAATTGCATGGCAGTTCAGATTAATTCCAAAGTATTAATTCAAATTAAAATCAACTAATTCATATTTATTAGTTCGAGCTATTTATCATTCACTTAAACAAACAAAATATGCATTAAAAATGTGTTTATACAAACTGAACTATATAATCTGTTAACGTTTTCTACTTTTTAAATATAAGCAAATAACATCAGTGATCATTTCTAGAACTTAAACTGTATTTCAATAAAAGCAATCCATAGCAATAACAGGAAAAGGTAAATCCGGACTCAACACACCATCACAAACCTTAATTAAATCTACTGAATCTAGCCACTAGCTGTTATTTACGAGCTCTTAGTGTGCAAGTATCTACTTTAAGAACTTTAAGACATGTGAAAACCGAAATACTCAAACATAGAAAGGTATTTTAAAAAAGACTGCCGTCTCAAGACAAACTAGAGCATTAGACTGCTAAAGATGCTTCGACACAAATAAGAAATCTGTCGCAAAACATGCTGGCGTAAAGTCATTTCCATTCATGACCAAGCTAACGAGCGGCCGGCGGTGTCGCACGGCCTTCCACGACGACTTTTCTGCTTCTTCTTTCCCCAATCAGGAAGACAGTCACACACACACACACACACCCGTGGTGCCCATCTTCACCCGAACCCGAAGGTCGTTGAGGAGAGCACCCAAAACACCATTTCCACAGCAAACCAGTTCGCTACCGCTGCCGATCAGCGATCGCCAATGCCACGGCCGGTTAAAATCGGTCCGGTGATCGGTCGGAACAAGCTTAGGAAGCTTCCCACCCGTGGGCAGGACCGCCGAGGCCACAAAAAGGACCGTGTGTTGCCAAAAAATCGGCCAGCACGTGGCGGCCGGAAAGTCGATCACCGGACCGAAGGCAGCCGGCTTTCCGCAAGGGAGTGCGCCCATATCGGAAATATTCGAAGGCGAACCTCGCACTTGATCTTGATCGCTTGCCCCACGGTGACGGCCGGGCGAGGAGGGTGGCTCACCTTCATGGAGGGTGGAATGGGGTGGTGGGGGGTGGGGGATTTGCATGCATTACAGCGTTGATGATGAGCCAACGTGAAATTGATCGGTCACAACCCACACTGACACACACACACACCATAAATCACACCCTCCCGTCTGGTCAGAGAATCAGAGAAGGGAAGACGGGAAGAAGATCGACGGACGGACGGTTACGGCCGATGGCAAAATCGATCGACTTCCGGATGCGACTTTCCTCACGGCAAACCAGTCCAGCCTTCGGCGGCTCGTTGTCGTCGGTGTCGTGACACCGTCCTCATCAGCGTCCGAATGCGTCGTATGCGTAATCCGCTTCGACGCATTTCGTACTCTCCGCGCGTGAATCTTCCGCGTGCTACGTTGCGGTAGCTTGCATTACGCAATACGCACGCTTCCGTGGCACCGTCTTTATTACTGTTCTTTCTCTCTTGAAAACGCGTCGCGATCGGGGAGGAGGAAAATAAACGATCGTCGTACCGTCTAATCGGAGCTTATCGGTCGCAGCCATCCGTGGGAGGAACCGCAAGTCACGAAGGTCAATAGAAAACGCGATCAGTGTCACGGGTGGGCCGGAAAATCTATCTGTTTCTGGGCTACCGGCCGTTTCCTGGGGTCGTGTGAAGTAATCTCATGCGGTACGCGTTTGTTTGTGTGACAAATATGTGCTATATGTGGTTCTACCGGTTTCCGGAGCTGATAGATGCGCGATCAGCGGACATTGTCGGGGATTTAGTGTCCTAAGCATCTTTTATATGGGGCTCTCGGGACTGGGATGTCTCTTCTTTGCATCTGATCAGCATTGCTTGTGATTTTGAAACAAAGTTCTCAAACTGGGAACAAAGTTCGCAAAGATCTGAATCTGAATCTGAAGGTCGTACCAGCGACAAGCTGCTGCGAGTACGCTGCAGTACGTAATAAAAGTCAAACGAGGGCATATTAGTACCAAACACTGATTGTATCGTGGATATACATTCTTTGGCATCAGGGTTCAAGTCTTTTTGTCCATTTGCACTAACCTTATTATTTAGTTAGTTATTTTTTGGAATGGAGCCAAGACATATCAGAATCCTAATATTGGATCTAGAGCTTTAACAGAAAGGGTTTTGAAGAGATGAGGATATCAATGCTTGATTGAGATCCAGGCGACCTAAGATTTCTGATTCAATCCTAATCAAAATCCTGGTGGTCAAAGATTTCCGATCGTATTCTAATCGACTCGACAAGGGACTGAATTCCATAATCCGACCCGGATTTATCTTCCCCTCTGGTGAGATCCAGCTTTCAAGAGATCCAAATCATGATCCAACTGGATCTGAAACCGACATCTAGTAATGTCACATCAAGATCTCAACCATGCAGCAGAATCCAGTTCGTGGATCTAGATCTAGGTGATCCCAGATATTGGAACGAAACCTGATTGATGCGACAAGAGATCGAATCCCAAAATGCAGTCCAAATTCCATAAGCTCATAAGTTACGCTACTCGCTAAGAGATGGCGCTTCTCGAGCAAAGTAGCACTTTTTATAGAATTACCCCCAGTGGTTTATGGTTAAATGATGAAATGAATTTCTTAAAATTTAAGAAATACCGAACTCAATAGGCTCACACGTGTCGAACTCTGGTCGAATTTGTACGATCTGCGAACTTTTTTGTCAATGTATTAGTGAGTCGAGCTATGTTCGCCGAGTCTGTTTCAAGCAGAAAAGGTTATCCAGTAATAGTGTGCGTGACGTTCGTCATCAAAAGTTCGACTCGTGTGAACCCACCTAATAGGATATGTTTACATTTATCTGCTTTAAAGTTTGAAGAACGGACATTTTTAAATTGAAAACTTCAGTAGTTAAGATCGCCGAATTGATTGCGATTCTTTTCTTAGTATTTTGAATGTTCTACTATATGTAGAGCATATTTTTGCAACATAGCTATGCTTTTAAGACCTATTTATTCAGTGCGCATATGTTATTTATGTTCCTTAAAAAGACTTATTTCGAATTAAAGAATTCCGTAGTAGAAAATTCGCCTGATGATCGGTCACCCTGACTTCCCATTTTCAAGGTTCCTTGCTACAGTGTGATATGCAGCGGGTAGCAAACAAACACCGGGTTTGCTATCGCAAACTGCGCTAAAGATAGCAAAAATTTACGAAGCTCCCTTGGACAATAAATCTAACCACCCGGGGCAGGGTTGTTGTTTGACTAGATAAAAAGCGCGTGCAAAATTCACGTTTCCACTGCGTCATCCTTCCTGCTTGCATCATACAGTTTTAGCAGACATTTCGCAACAAACAAGGATGCTGGCTGATAGAGCAATGGAAGGAGCTTTACTTTAAGACGTTGCTGCCAAAGGGCTTATGTGAATGCTGTTGGGCATCGACCATATGGAGAGTTGCAATCATTCGATTCATTTCGCCCACTTGTCCACTCCAAGCTGCGATGGAGCATCAGCTCATGGCGGTGAAGTTGACTCCGGACGATTCAAAGTCATCGAATCGGACAATCGCCATCAGACGGCCGGTGCAAAAGTTAAGTAACGAATCGTTTTCAACCACAAACACACACACACACACCCAGCGCGCGTGCCTCCCCGACCCCGCAACGACGCAATTTATGAGACGTGATCATGAACTTCACCTCGAACCGCCCGATCGAATGCCACACATATGCTCTCCGGCGCCCGGTAGCATAAAACGATGGGCGGCATCGAGAGTAAAAGCACGTACCCACACTCATACACACAATTCCCACCACCACGTCTGGGTGGAATCTGGACCTGGTGGGGGGACAGCAATTTTTGGCTGCCAGAGTTCATTCACCCCGGCTAGCGCCACCCGGGTGTGGACGGGTTGGCCCGGTGGCGCGCTCGTGTGTGTGTCTTATCTTTTTCCCGCTGTCGCTGGGGTGGGTCACGCGAAAGATTTACACTCGTGGCGTGGTTGGAGGGAGAAAGAATGGACGAGAGGGGGGCAGGCACAATAAATAAGACATTTTGACAGACTCCAAAAAAAAGATTATGTCCTCCGGTATCAACTGGTCCATTCAGTGGAAGTGGTGATAGTGGTGATGATCGAGCCTAATCAGTGTGTCTTTTCTTTTTAGTATGATTTTAGCGCTCAAATTTATCAGACTGTTCTGGATGGCCGCTAGATGGCCGCTGTTGTTGCAAGAATTGAGTTGCAATATAAGAGAGTTTAAAAAATTCTAAGTTTCAATGTTAAATTGTCTTTACCGGCTTATTTTTTTTGGTAAATTTTTAAAAAACATTTTTTCAGCATTTTTCATCCAATCTTGATATATAAACGGACTAGAGCCGTAGGTCGAATCCAATTCTGAACTGTTTCCAGAGTATCATCAATTCATTTCACCCAATTTTGAAATCGTTCCACCCATTCATGAAATGCCATTTGCCACGCACGGCTTCCATACTCTGTTTAACGTGTCAGATTGAATACTTAAAATAATGTAATTGTATCGACTAGTTCGAGATGGATCTTTGAGCTACGTACAGTAGCCACTTCAAAACTGGGTGGGACGATTTCAAGATTGGGTGCAACGAATGCATGAAACTGTGGAAACTGTTTCAAGAATGGATGGAAAATGCAATAATATCTATTTTTCAGTACATCTAAATTAGTTCATTCGTGTGTTATCTATGCGCTCCATTAAGGAGAGCTTCGACTTCAAAAATGTATTCAACTAAAATATTTAAATAAATAATTAAATAAAAATATTGAGGTTGTGACTAGAGCATGTTCCTTTATGCTAGAAGACTTAATCAAATTTCTTGCCTAAAATTACAATGTTAACCATTATTTCGTTACCAGTTTTGGTCAAACACTTCTAACCGTCAGATATTTTTTACATAAATCTCATCCTCCCCTCGGGTCAATCTCGGCACGGTGCCCTAATTGGACCTAAGAACAGAAGGTCCGACAGAACATTCCAGCAGCAAGACGAGCATGCTGATTACCCCGTCAAAGCAGGCGCTGCCATTGACCCGCTGCCGCATGTTCCAAATGCACCAAAGCAGGCGTTGCGCCTGTCCGAAGCTCCGATGAAATCATCTTTCCGATTTTGGGCCCGTCGTTAAAAGACGCTGTAGAGAAAGGGAAGCGGACAGTCACCTTATCGGTGCCACAGTGACACACGTTTTGTTTGTCGAACCGCGTAATAAAACAAACACGCTCACGTACTTGTATTTTTGCGTATAAAAGAGGGGGGGAAAAGAACCACACACCCCAACCACTCCCGAATTTCGGTCGCTGAATGTTTGAACTTGTTGTGTTTTTCTCTCTCTCTCTCTCGCTCTCTCTCTCTCTCTCCTCATTCACTCCATCCGAATCATCAAAATGTTGTGTTTGTCGCGCCCGCGGTGTGGGAGGAATGCTGTGCAGCCTGTTTAACGAAGTAATCACTCGAAGTCACCACGAGCACAAAGCGTGAAGAAAGAGGAAGAAAGCACCGCATGAGAATTGCAAAAATCAATCCGACCCACCTGTATGTTGACCGTCGCCGCGAACCGCGTGAGACACGATGGTTGATGGTGCGCCCTCCCGAAAGTGGCGAATGCGTGCGAGAAGAAAGTGTTTGCCATTCTGCCGAAATTTCGCCAAATACTCAGTGCCCACCCGCCAAAGCCGAGTGTGCCGATAATAAGTCGCAAATTTGGGTTTTTTTTTAGAGCGATTGTTTGCTTTTTTTTACACTAACGTCATACGGATTTCTGGCGAATTGGCAAACGGGCTGGAACTGTGTGTTCAGGTGTAGTGGCCGAGAGCGGCGTGATTTGAGAGGAAGGCTGTTCTGTCGGGTTTTTTTTTCGATATTTTCACTCCAAATTGCACTTGAAGGGTGCGGTACAGTCAATCATCTCGTTACGAGAACCCACTTTTGATGAGGTTATTGAATTAAAAGCAAATTCAAAATGCTTTAAATAAACCCCTTTGACGATCGCAATGTGCTGAACGCTTTTATCAACTCTACGACCGTCATCTTGGAATAGCTCTGTTCTTAATTTCCTCAATATCAATATCAATAATCAATATCCATAAATTGTCCAAATAATTTTAGAAGCAAAACTGATTGCATTAGTTCTGAAACAATCAATTAAATAATACTTTATTTACTATCTTGAAATTGTCTAATTGACGAATTTGAATGAATTTTCAATTTGTTTCGAATGTTTTACCGATGGCTTTGAACCGATGGCTTTGAAGATTTGCTTTGCTTGGGGGATTATTTAAAGGTCTTGAAAACAGTTTTATGATTTATTTTTAATATTTTTTTCTTTAAATTTTATATGTTTTTCCCAAAAAAAATCAGAAACATGTTCGACGTAAAACGTCGCAATGTGAAGCAATGTGTAATTGAAATAATATAAAATCTCTCTGATCGTAACGCATAACGCACATCTTCAATGTGTATGTGTAATTCTTGCGTAACAGTTTCGTTGTTTCGAATCTCATTCAATGTTGTGAGTTCTTCAAATTATTGAAGAGCTCTTGTCTTGCCTTCTTCTATTCTTCCTTGAAATATTTCACCCTTTTGATGATGCTATGTACAACTATTCTCTGAAGTTGGCAAGTGTACTCTAATGCACCAGCTAAAGAGATTTTTTTCATATGAAATTAAATGGCATCAAGGAGGTTGCTCAACCCTGCCCTAAGTGATCGCACCGAAAGATACTCGGGAAATGAGTGATTTTGAAACAGGAAAAAATGGATTAGAAACACTAATAAAACGAGCTCAGTTACTCAGCTACAGTTACCAGCCTTATTTAGAAATTTCAACGTGATTTCTTGGTCAGTTTTTAGAACATACCTCTCGAAGGTAAATCTTGACAAAAGACCAATTAAAAATTAATTTAAAAATACAGCAGGACTGATTTAATATTTTTTGTTTTAAATTGTATCTAAATCGAAGCGAATCGAGAAAAACCAAAACATTTATATGATGTTATCTTTAATAATTGACAGGTTAAGGAGCATTTCATGAACATCGCTCATACCAAAAATAACATCAAACCGCGTCATTTGGTAGCCTGTAAAAAGAGTTCTACTGAAGATCACCAGATCGTTACAAAATATTAAAAAAAAACACTTATTAGAGTTCTCATTGCACAAAAATGCACTCCTCCAGAATCGGTTGCCGTGTTCCGAACGGGTGTTGCAACGCAAACGGAACTCGCGACCGTTGCCTGGCTGGCCGCAACAAACGGTTGCAACCTTAGCACCCAAAACAGCATCCCTTGGCGGTTGGTGGGGCCAAACGAGCCGCTGCGTTCTTTCAACATCGCCCTCGCACGCACAACGGTGGCCCAAAATGGGCCTCCGCAAAATGCACGAGGCGGGCCCGGGTGGGAACTCTCGCACCATTTGCGCCGAAGGTCTTTGAAGGTTTTCCGCGCGGACAGGGAACACTTACCCAAGAACGACCAACTGCAGCGAGCCGTGTGCAACCGTGGCGACGATGCGGCTACTCCGGCCACCAACACAAGCACACACACAGCCAGCCGGAATGATGCAACGCGGCCTGCTAACACTGCTGCACCTGATGCTTAGACGAACTTCCAGCTTCGGTAGCACGCATTAAGCTGTCACGGACCGCGCACACACACACACACACGCACAAGCACGCACACTTCAATCACACGCACGCGAGAAGGCTGATATCAGGCACGCTATGGTGGCAGCCTTCAGCGGGCAGGGAGGCCCACCTGGTTCCCACGGCTCTCGGCCTCAGCTCAACCGTCGTTACAAAGTTGGCGCACAGATTCCCGGCACGCACCGCACCCCTAGCCCCCTCCCGCACCGAAGTCTTCCCAAAATAAGGGCCACCTCCCCGCCCACTCTCGCTTTCACGGGGCAAAGGGTGCGAATTTCAAGGGCGCCACGCAAACCGGAAAGGATTGAAGCCGCGAGGAGGCTGCGCACGCTCGGCACGCTTATCACTGCCCGACATTGATCATCGGCCCGGGTCGCCACTGTGTGCGTGTGCAGTAGGTTCCCTTTGCACGATGCACTATTGGACACACACACCAACACGCGCGCGCGCCACTCTCGCCAGCCAGCCGGGGGAGAAACGGGCCCCTGCACCGAGCGCCGTGTACGGTCGTGCGTGAGTCGTGAGTGCGATCTGCCACGTGCGTTTTCGTGGCCACAATCCCACCCCACTCCGTTCGCACGGATCACTCTCACTTCCGCGAGTTTGTAGAACGCGCACAATACGCACGCTCACCTTTTGTCAAACGGCGCAACGAGGGAAGACACAACAGCAGAGAAGAAAAACGAGCACGGTTTGTTTTCGGGGGGGTTGTTTCGCGCGATCGCGGCTTTTTCGCGTACACCGCAACCGTTGTGGAGAGCCGGGCCCAACAACACCTCTGCACGGGGCCAACGTTGAACGCTTTCTGAACGCTGCGCCGGGAAGCGAACGCGGGCGAGCCTCGCGATTCGCCGTCGTCGTCGTCGTCGTCGTCGGCGATCTCTGGAAGCTGCCGGTTGCGCGACGCCGGCCTTGCGTGCGCGCGCGCGCTCGCTATTCGAACGCGTCCGTTCGCGTCCGGCGCTATCCCTTCGGGTGGGTCGTCTTCGATCACTTTGGGCGGCTTTGGAGTCGAACGATGCGTCGGGTGGTGTGGACGGAATTCTGCCAATTTTTGGCCTACTACGAATGTTGTCATGCTTGGACTTTTAATAAATCTTTTATCCATCTGCGCTTTACACTAAAATGGTCAAACAGTAGGTCAATTCAACAGTGCTTTTAAAAAAGTATTTAATTTTACCTTTTAACAACAACCAAAGTAAAGTAACTTAGTTATGTTTTTCTGCGTTATTATATTGTGTCGTGAAACAAAAACCTTTTGAATAAAACTTCTATGAAACATCATCACAATTAGCTTGTGGTGTTCTATTAAAAATCTGCTTTGAAGATCGTTTTATCATATACCTTGTTTAGTAACAATTTCACACAGCTTTGTCTACCAGTTACCTGAGATATTCTGATCCAGCTGTATCTTATCTGTTTGAAATTATAACCTCCGGACTGCTTTCCGAACGATCGTTTTCCACGAGTGGAGACGCCAGGTAGTTTGCAAGCGTGTTTCAAGTTCGTTTAACTTTCAGTTCTGGAAGAAGACGTTTTTAGTACAAGTTAGTAGCGTTACGTTCGAAATTTGGTAAAATTATGCGTATTTAACCTATTGTTCTGTTATTATCTTTTGATTTTCGGTTCTACTCTATGCTCAATTATGATTTTAAAATCACATGATGTCTACATAATGTAAAAATATTTTTCCTGCGCAATTTGTGTTACAAACGTCAACTTGTCCAGGCATATTTTCCAGAATATTTTGTAATAATTCGATCAATTCCTCCTGATCGTACTCATAGTTAGCATAACAAATAGTTCCCTAATTTTTATACGGGCGTTGTGGTTTTGCAATCAGTAGCTCATTTGAAATATTCGCGAGGAAGAAAACGCACCGAAAACCGCTCCACCGATGCTGGAACGAGATGCAAGAGAGCGACAGAAAGAGACGCACGGGATGAGTGCGTTAGCCGAGAGAGTGAGTGTCGAACGACACATCCGATTGCATACATTCTGCTCACTTCTGTGCATTCACGCAGCAAAGACGTGAGTGGGATGTATGCAATCCGCATTGCGCGTTCTTCTAAAGACGCCAGAAGTATGCAATCCGCATAACCTTATGAGCAGTTCTTCTCGCCAGGTGTACAAATTGATATGAAGCCCTTCTCACTGTTCTGAAAACTCTCACTTTACTTTCGGTAGTTTAATGTACGTTAATTAATTGTTTGAAATTGTTTCATTGTAGAAAATATGATAAAAAAATACATTTCATAACTGCAATTGGTTGCAGATGATTTTGGCAGAGAATTAAAAATGATATGCCGAAGTTCATTCGGGTTTTTATAATGTTTTTATATAAAAAGGTAGAATTTTAAATTCATATAATATTGTCAAAAATGTACAAGCTTATAACTAATTTATAAAAACATAATGTGGGTGATATCGATAAAGAACCGTTAAAATTTAAATTAACATTTTTTATTAAAAGCGTTGCAGCGGCAAAGGATAAAATAAAAAAAAAACATGCTGGTTGTTAGACAATTATGTAACAATAAGTGATTTCTTAAGAGTCTTCCGGCTTTGGGGAGTTTGTGGCAGTTTCAAATGTAAAAACTTACCCAATTATACGATGGTAAAGTGGTAGAAAACATTGGAATAACTCCAAGCATTTCTTTGTTTTCCTTATTAGGAATTCCTTAAACTAATGCATTAAAATATTGTAATATACTGTTCTAATGGAAAATTCGGTCTTAGTTGAAGAAGGCTAGGATGTGTTTTTTCACATCAATCACCCATCGTCAGGATTATTCCGATTGCTTCGGACAATAACTAACTTCTATATCTGTATAAACGGCCTTGTACGGCACTTTTCCAAGATCTTCTCAAGTTATATTAGTTTTTAATATTTCATAGCATTCTGAAAATGAAGTTTATAGAATTTGAACAGTATCAGTTTGTTTATAAACTTTCAAAATATGCCATTTTGAGCGAATGATCGTGTGTAAAGCGTTTGGTTTCACATTTGGTCAGCGTTTGGTCAGTGTAGATTTTCAAATACAGTTGAGTCAATGATGCAAACTGTCACTTCCTCCCAATTCTTCACCGAATGATTGTGCTTTTTCGCATGTTGCTCCTCTATGCAAATGCGTCCACCAAAAGCGAAACCAACCGACAACCAAATCATATGTTTCGCAACAAAACATCAGCGGAACTGACGTTCTTACTTCGCCATTCCCGTCCGCAAAGTGTCTCGGATTGTTTTCGAGCTACTATTATCTGTTCGCCGCCTTCCATCGGCAACATTGTTGCCATCCCGCCCAAGAATGCCGGGCATACCGGCCTGCCCAGCGGATCGCCATACCAACCGGCAAGGACCAACGTGTGCGGGTAATGCGCGTCCCAGCGCCGGCACGTAAACAAACACGCGCAGCAGCGGCGCAGGAGCAAGAACAACAGTACAACAACCTGACACCAATTACGATCACATTAGCGAGCGGTCGGTCGGCTCCGGGAGCCCGGTGCGCACGGTATTTTCCGGGAAAAGCACTCCAGCAGCGCGGTGGCACGAAAATGATCGTGCCCGGGCGGTCGACCGGCAGCATAATTTATCGAGCGAATGACATGATCCGCAGGGAAGCGTAATCACGGCCACCGCCACGGGCCGCTTTGACACGCACTCCACCCGGAGGTCGTCGTCGGAATCGCTCATTAATATTTATGAAACCGCGCGGCCCCGGCCCCGGCCCGCCTTATGATGATCGCGCGGATCACACCCCGGATCGATGGGTGGCACGGGCGCATGGCGAATTGTTAATTAAAAATGTTGCGCCCACCTCGCGACCACGGGGAGCAACAGCCACGCAAACGATCAAATTGGTTTCCCCCGCTCGCCGAAGGGCGTTCCGGTCCAGCTTCCTGCACCAGCCCAGCCCCCCCGTGGGACGGAACCGGGAAAGGACCTTGGGATGGTGATAACAAAATCTTCCCGCCGCTCGATCTCGCACGCCCTGGCCCTAGCACGTCGGAATGTTACGGAGCCATTGTCCAAGGTTCTATCCTTTGCGGTGGGATTCCTGCCGCCCGGAGAGCCCGCGGTTCGGATTATGAGCGTCCCGATCCACCCCAGACGCGGGATAATTATATCACTCTGTGCTGCTTTCCGCGCACGGTGAAAAGTGAAAAGAACCAACGGCCGCCGTCGGTCGTACGACAATTACGCCGGTAAATGGCGACGGATGTCACCGGCCAGCAAACCGGTTTCGCGGACGTTCTCCCTCGGGGTCCGCGCACTGAGTTAGATCGGACGTGGCTGGGAGCGCCCGTGGAAGCGGAGCGCATTGCCGGAGGGATTGTTGTTAAAAATAAACATCCCAGCGAGAATGGCCCGGACAGATGGTGGGAATCGGATACGCGCGCGCGATCGATTACGATAAGGATCACTAGTGGATGCTTGTTTGCGGTGATTGAAGAAAAGTTGGCAAGACATTTAATAGCTATTGCGTCTAGAGTAAGCTTATAGTTAACCCAGACAAAAATTGGCTGCTGGAATCTTCTAGGGCAGATATAGTGCGCCAGATGGTTTTCGAATTTGACATTACAGTTGTAGTGGTTACATTTTGCCAATTGCCATTTGCCAATCACCAATTTTTGAAGATCCCACAACGACTTCTTCTTCGGCTGTGCGGTTATACTCTGGCCGACCTGATGAATCCAGCTTCAAAAGGGAGGCCTTCAAAAGGCAATCCGTAAGACAGAACCACGAAATTAGAGACGGGCAGCTAAGTCCATATGTCCTGATTGTATTAGTTAACGGTTCTGTTTGAAATTGATTGTCACAGACAATGTTTTCATATATTCAAGTCCATCGCTGTTCAGCTCTCCTATATTCAAGTCCATCGCTGTTTGTTATGACGTTTTTTTTTCAGCTATGATGTGTTTATCATGCATATCATGCAACCCCGGGAGGGCATGGTTCAATGAAGGCTGCATCCAACCGTTTCTTGTTGGGATGAGATCTTAAAAAGATCGGCCTAATATCGGGCTTACTCGGTTTAAGTGGGGTTGATCTTTCAAGCAAATTGGTGATTCCAAAGGCAGCGGTGTTGAGACAGAGACAAACATTGGTGACTTAAAATAATGTGTGTTCTCGAGATATATCTCGTTATAATTGTTGAATGTTGGAGAAGCTATTTCTAGTGTAAGTTGGTACCGTTTTGCAGCTAAAGCTAACAAAAACCTCATATTTTGTGCAAACTGTCATTTGAATGGTATACAACGCCCTATTCTAAGCTCAACTGTGTGCGAAACAGTTTGTATCCAGGCGGAATGTTTTATCAATACTTGCAGTATTAGGAATTAGTAATGCCTTATTAAAGTTTTCTTTTTGGTTAATATTAATGTATTTATGTTATCTGGCCAATTGCGGTCTACATGACCAAGTTTGTTAATCCCAACCGTGCCTGAACGAACATAGAAAACTTGACAATTTAAGTACGCGCAAAATAACACAGCTTTAACGAATGATTAAATAAAAAAACACTGAATAACAGGCATTAAAAACTGCTTCGTAGCATAGCCTGAAGTTGACAATACTGGTTAGCGTACTAGATGTTTTTTTTGTCTTTTTTTGTTGTACCATCAGATCGTGGTCCAAGAATCCGATTAGGTGCCAGAGAATTTATCTTTTCTTGAATAGACGGGGCTGCTGAGATTCAAGTCCGAACAGAAGGCACATAGTACGGTAATCAGGATAGGTAGATTCCTGAGCCCTTGGCAGACGATAAAAGAGAACACGTGATAACTTTCTCTGTACGGGCTCTATTCTATCTATTCTATATTGCTTAGTTGGTATCCATGGTAAGCTAGCAAATTCTAACGTCGGTCGCACTATAGTGACTTTAGGGCTGTAAGGTTCCTTAAACTCCTTTCCAGCACACAGCATAAATCCTAACAAACGGAGCGCTTGTGAAACTGTGAGCTCGAATATTTCATTAAAGCTATTTTAGTAACTTTAACCATATTCTAGACAATCGGTTACCCAGGTGTCCAAAGCGTTTTTGAAGTCAATTTTTTTATTATCAATTATGGCAACCAGTGTTGGGAAAGGTGACAGTCATTGACATAAAATTGCCTACATTCGTTCATTGTGAAGCTCGACATTCGAACG